>OY856186.1:337763308-338036329 GCA_963693315.1 Diogma glabrata | reverse complement strand
AATTTCTTAGGCTTAGGTGACAAGTTTGCAATCCCGTTAAATTCAAAAACAGTACCATATCACAACATAATTACGGACATTGAAAGTTCCATTTTGGAATTAAATAATGAAGAACAAAAAATTGAGATAAGAAACGGTGTAGTCAACATTCTAACGAATTTCAAACAGAGTTTTGGATCTCATATGAACCTTTCTAATGAAGAACAAAAACTTATCCAGATTCATAAAAAAACAAAACGTTTCCTAAAAGAACATACGGATTTACTTGTAACAAAAGCCGATAAAGGAAATATAACAGTGATTACAACAAAATCTGATTATAAAACGAAAATGCAGAATATGCTAGATGATGAATCAACTTATATTATCTTAAATAAAGACCCTACACAACGAATACAACGTGAAGTGAACAGTTTAATATCCACTTCTGAAGATAATAATAGAATAACAACATTACAAGCTAAAAAGTTAAGACGTCATAATAGTAAAATCGCACATCTTTATGGTCTTCCTAAAGTTCTTTATGCACTTACAGACCAATACAGACCAATACACCTTACAGACCAATAGTTAGTTCTATTGGTAAGCTTGCTATAACTTGTCTTCTTTCTTGTGTGGAATCATTAAACCCAGTATTGGTAATACATCAACAAACATCTTAAACTCACATGATTTCAAAGAGAAAATAAAGAATATCAAAATACCTGATAATCATATTATAATTTCGTTGGATGTTGTTTCACTTTTCACGAACATTGATTCAGAACTAGTGTTAAAGCTTCTATCCAAAGATTGGCTACTGATTAAGAAGAGAGCAAACATAAATTTATTAAAGTCTCAGTTCATGGATGCTGTTGAGCTAGTTCTGAATAATTGTGTCTTCTCTTACGACAACAAAATTTATCAGCAAAAATTTGGATCTCCAATGGGCACACCAATAAGCCCAATGGTAGCAAATCTAGTCATGGAACATGTAGAATCTAATGTTCTTACATCACTTGAGTTCAAACCAATATTTTTCTTCAGTTATGTAGACGATATAATCACGACTGTTCCAAAGGATAAGGTTAACTATTTCTTGACTAAATTTAATAATTTTGATAAGAATATTCAATTTACATTAGAGTCAGAGAAAGATGGTAAAATTTCTTTCCTTGATACTCTAGTGATAAGAAATAACGATGGCACCATCAGCACCAACTGGTACCATAAACCAACCTGGTCCGGTCGGTATTTGGATTTCAATTCATGGCTACCTTTGAGTTACAAGAAAAATACTATATCCGTACTTACTAGAAAAATTCTTCAACTATCTGATGAGAAATACCACAAAGAGAATTTCGTTTTGTTAGAAAAAACACTCAAAACTAACAATTACCCACCTTAACTGATTAAAAGGATCTTGAGAACAACGATCATGAAATATAATAATACCAATTTAATTGAACATCCAAATTCAAATCCACAAATTGATGATGAAACAAAATTCGTTTCACTTCCTTATGTCAAACATTTATTTGAGAACATTAAATCACTACTAAGAAGATACAATATTGAAACAGTAGGAAGATCATATAATTGTACAGGCTCATCTATTTTCTCTAAATTAAAAGACCGAGATCCTATTAAATTTCAATCAGATGTTATTTATGAAATAAAATGTTCCTGTGAAAAAGTATATATAGGACAGAATTCACAATATATGAATAAACGTTTATACCAACATACCCACAATTCTCCACCTGATAATAGTTCATTATCTACACACATTAAAGACACAGATCATGTCGTCTCAATTGAAAACGTTAGAATTTTGGAAAAACAAGCGAATCAAAAAAAACGAAAAATATCTGAAATGTTGTTGTTAATCAAAAAACGAAAACCCACACTCAATAGACAAATTGATTGTGATTTTCAAAATATTTATGATGGAATTATAAAATCAAACAATATTTAAAGTAAAACAATTTAATAATTTTGGTTAAAGTAATCGTAAATTGGGTAGCGAAAATCCGAAATTCTACGTCCACGCCGTGCTACCTGGGTAACGCTAACAGAATTAGGTTGGTGTAGTTGAGAGGGGCAGAGTAAATACTGCTTATACTCAATGATTCTGCACCATGGCGAGTCATTGGCGCCATAAAACCAATGCAACTCAAGCGTCTGTTCTCCTTGTTAGGAGCGGCTTGGAGCGGGCGTCTGTCTTGGATCAAGCGGCTCGCTATATAAATGTGTAGAAAGCGTCTGTTCTCCATGTTATGGGCGGCTATCAGTGGGCGTCTGTCTTGGATCAAGCGGCTCGCTATATAAACGTGTAAAAAGGTTGTTTCTGGTGACCTTAAGATGCAGAACGAACCCATTCACGAAAATTTGGGTTGGGCGAAGGGCTAACACCCCATTTCCGTAAAAAAAATTATTGTCATGAATTCTGTACACAGGCCTCGGAATATCTCGGATTCATTATTGGAACGACCTCGGAAACTGTACCCGGACTACGATTTAAAAATAGGAACCTGGAACGTGCTAAGCCTTAGAAGACCAGGAGATCTCCTAAAACTCACACAACAAGTCGAGAGCTACACACTGGATATAGTGGCATTACAAGAACTAAGATGGCCAGGCAGGGGAATCCACGAAACAGCGAAAGGATACACTCTGTATTATTGCGGTCATCAAAACGGAGGAGAATTTGGAGTTGGCTTTCTTATACACCGTCGCGTGAATCAGCATGTTATCGACTTCTGCCCAATTAATATGCGGTTATGCACACTGAGAATCCGCACGCAAAAATTCAATGTAACGATCGTCAATGTTCATGCACCTACTGAAGATAAAGCAGATGATATTAAAGACCTGTTCTTCCTAGAACTCGAGGAAGTCATCAATAACATCCCGCGGCACGATATAAAAATCGTGGTAGGTGACTTTAATGCTCAAATCGGTATAGGATTGCAGAACTTAAAACACATATCGGCCCTAACAGCTTGCATCATACCAGCAACAATAACGGTTTTCGCGCAGCCGAGCTGGCTATGATGTATGATCTAGTAATTTCCAGCACTTTCTTCCCTCACAAGAGAATTCACAAGGCAACGTGGAAATCAAATGACGGAAGAACGGAAAATCAAATCGATCACGTCATGATCTCTAAGAGACACTCTACAAGTATAACTGACGTTCGATCATACAGAGGTGCTGATATGGACACCGATCATATGCTTGTCATCTTTAAGTACAAGTGCAAGTTGTCATCCACATTCAACAGACAAGCAAAAAAGACCGTGCGCTGGAATGTCGAAGCATTTAAACATCCGGAAACGCTGAATAGATATCAGGAAATAATAACACAAAACATAGAAGAGCATGACATCTCTTCTGAGATGCCATTAAACATACAAGAAGAATGGCAAACGCTTCAATCAACCATTATAGCCGCAGCACAAACTACAATCGGAAAACGACCACCGAAATCACACAACGAATGGTTTGACGACGAGTGCCGCCAATCCGTTGAAAATAAACAAAAACTGCGAGAAAAATGGTTAACAAGGAACACCCGAAGCTCCCAAGCTGATTATCTATGCGCCAGGAAAGCCTCAGCAAAACTTCTACGTAAAAAGGAACGCGAACACATGAAGAGCTGCATCGAAAACATCAACCAACATGCGGCCAACGGAAATTCAAAAGAGTGTTTTGCCAATGCACGAAATCTGACCAAAGATTTCCACCCAAGATCTACAGCCATCAAAAATGTAAATAATGAACTTACAACAAGTGAACGTGATGTGCTGGCAGTGTGGCGATCCCACTTTCAAGACCTACTGAATAGGACGAACGAAATTCATCCTATTCGAGCAATTGCTCCATCAACTGAAGAGATTTTTATCCCTTACCCAGCAATAGATGAAGTGGAAGCTGCCATTAAAAAACTGAAAAATGGCAAATCACCAGGTTTCGATGGAATTCCCGCAGAACTTCTGAAAAATGGAGGAGCAGCTCTGGTATCACATATATACGATCTGATTCTTGCAATCTGGGACCAAGAAGAACTACCTGATGAATGGAAAACAGCTCTCATTGTACCGCTACATAAGAAAGGTGACCGTTTAAAGTGTGAAAATTATCGTGGCATCGCAATGTTGAACACTGCATATAAAATACTAGCTAATGTTGTACTTGCTCGACTCATCCCGTTCGCCGAATCTATCATCCGTGACTATCAGTGTGGTTTTCGTCCCAACCGCTCAACCACAGATCAATGTTTTACCTTAAGGATGATTCTGGAAAAATGTTGGGAGTACAACATCAGCATTCACCAGCTCTACGTTGATTTCAGGCAAGCATATGATAGTATCATCCGCGACAACCTCTGGTCCGCACTCATATGCCTTGGTATCCCAGAGAAACTTGTTTCTCTGTGCAAACTCACAACATCGGGATCAAATTGTAGAATAGTAATCGAAGGGTCAGTTTCTGATCCTTTCGATATAACATCAGGTGTTCGACAAGGTGATGCACTCGCGCCCGTACTATTTAATTTGGCGCTGGAGTACGCGATAAGAAAAAGCCGAATTGAGACACAAAACTGCATATATAACAAATCTAGTCAAGTTCTTGGCTACGCAGATGATATTGTGCTTCTTGGACGTAGTACAAGCGATATTAAGGATAGTCTCTCTCAGCTTGAAAGAAATGCTAAACGGCTTGGATTATGCATCAACACCAGCAAAACTAAAGTGTTAACAACATCTAAGAACATACCTCCCGGAAATCTGGATACTGGCGACTATGAAGTGGAACGCGTGGAAAACTTCAAATACCTCGGGTCTGTAATAACATCGTCAAATGACATGCAGGCAGATATCAAAGCCCGTGTCTCAGCCGCATACAGAGTTTTCTACGCATACTCAAAACTTCTGCGATCAAAACATCTTTCGCGGTCGTGTAAACTCACACTTTACAATGCATTGATACGACCTGTGCTTACATTTGGAAGTGAAAGCTGGACACTGACTTCCTCCGATTGTAGAATTCTATCAACATTCGAGAGGAAGGTCATACGAACAATTTATGGTCCATGTAAAGTTGCTGAAAATCAGTATAGAATCCGAATGAATCATGAAATCAGACAGCTTCTTGGAGGCTGCGATGTAATCGGATTCATTAAATCCAACCGGATTAGATGGTTTGGTCATGTAGAAAGGGCTCCATTGGAAAGAATGATAAAAAAAGCGTCCCAACAACAACCAGCTGGTGTTCGTCGAAGAGGAAGACCTAGACAACGCTGGCGTGATGACATCATCCAAGACCTTCGTGATATAGGATGTCGAAACTGGGGTCAACTGGTCATGGAACGAGATGATTGGAAGCTGGTGGCACAGACGGCAAAATCCCTTCATGGGATGTAAACGCCAGAGAGAGAGAGAGAGGTTAAAGTAATCTCCCAAAACGTTTCCAATCATAGTATATTGGTTAAAAAATTGTTTCTTTTTTTTAGTTTTAGTTTGATTTTTAATAATTATTGTTTTTGATTTGTTGTTTCCATAAATAATGTTTTTATTATATACAATTAAAATTTTCCCTTGAAGATGATGCGGGAGTCGTATCGAAACGTAGCGATAACTAATTGAAATATTTTTGTGTCTTTTATTAACTTCATCCACAAGAGCTAAACCCGAATAAAAATAACCAAATATATATAATATATTCAAGCTCTATACTTAAATTATCATATATATATATATATATATATATATATATATATATATATATATATATATAT
This sequence comes from Diogma glabrata, assembly GCA_963693315.1. Taxonomy (NCBI): domain Eukaryota; kingdom Metazoa; phylum Arthropoda; class Insecta; order Diptera; family Cylindrotomidae; genus Diogma; species Diogma glabrata. Next base: position 338,030,547 of record OY856186.1, on the reverse strand, counting down.
ATATATATATATATATATATATATATATATATATATATATATATATATATATATATATATATATATATATATATATATATATATATATATATATATATATATATATATATATATATATATATATATATATATATATATATATATATATATATATATATATTTATTTATATATATATATATATATATATATATATATATATATATATATATATATATATATATATATATATATATATATATGTATATATTTTTTTTTTTTTTTAAATTTTTCTGAAATTCGGAGATGAAGCACATTGCAATAGGTAGATTTTTATATGAAATTTACCTAAAAACCCAAATATATTATAATGAGATTGAATGAAATAAAAGATAAGCAAAAATGTTTCTAAAATCTAACATTTTTATCTGAATTAAACACAAACATTTTCGCAGTAACAACACAAACTGTTTTTATAAATAATAATTATCGTAATATATAATTTATAAAAGTATTTTCATTACTTGTATTTTCATTTTAAAACAATAATTATAATTTCAATTATATGTTTTTTTCCAATTAAATTTAACGCAAACTACTTATTAATTATTTCACCTTTGCATAATCTTAATCTAATCATAGCAAGAATATGGCGTCAAATGTTCAATCTTTTTTAAACAACATTGAAATAATGTTTTACACTTTTCTGAACTCTGTCGTGAACTTTAAAACGTTACCGTTTTGAATGTAGTTCTGTGTTATTCAAGATGACTAGGATAATCTCATGAATTGTAGTTATGTTTGTTTTTACAGTAAAAATGCACCAAAGCATTCATGTAGGTGATTTTGAAATAAAGAAGTATCAAGGGTTATTTGGCTTTGAAGCGAGAACCGATACGTTAAATACGTTCTACCTCAGTTTTCTGGAAAACTTTTAATAATCCAACCACGATTATACTGCAGTTACAACGCCTCACACTAATAACTGATTGATAACCCACACAAAGTTGGAAAGAGCATCCCGAGTATCAAGAGATTAAATCATGCCTATAACAAAGGAATACTTATTGGTTGTAGAGAAGTCTTATATATAAGTCTTATGGCCTTTTTCTAAACCTGAATGTTGAGATTTTCCGATAATAAGTTTTTAATTTATTTGTCGGCAATTTGTTTTCTTAATTTATAGTAATCTTTATCACACCTCAAACAATATTCCTCCCCAAATTAAATTTCCATCATCCATCAAAAAACTAAACGAAATGCAACAAATTATTTCTAGATTGTATAGGAACAACAGAAAATATATCAACTAGATTTCTTATTCAATCAATTCTGATCTCATTTAAAAGTTAATAATTGAAAAACCAATAAATCAAAACAGCAAATTACCGTATTGAAGTCATTTATTTTATAATTTTATTTGTCTTCGAACTGTTTCTTGTGTTTTTTCCCTGAATGAAATCAAATATACGAAAAAAATCTCAATTGAGGCGCTTCATAATCCGGAAAAATTATTATTAAAAATCAATTTAGAAATGATTTAATTTTTTTTTCAAAAATCGTAATTACTTTGAACGTAGGAAAAAAATTAAAGTCATAAATCTTATTTATTTATTACAAATTATACAATTTTTTGTAGCCTTTTTTTCTTGATTTCATTCATCATTTTGAGGAACAAAAAATAGATGATTTTGTTATTTATTTTATAGATGTAACAATTTAATAATAGTATATTGTGCTACTGGTTCATATCGGATTTTAAAACGCGTTTAACACGCGCTAGAAAAATGCTTTTAAAAATGCTTGTTAACAAATTCATCGCCGAGCAATTTAATCGGTTTAAATCACTCTGAAGGTTGCTCATCCCTTAATTCAACTTTCGTAATAAGTAGTTCGAGTCGTTAATGGATTGATGGTTAGCTTGATCATTGGAAAAATAATTTTTATTTGTTAAACATTTCTGTTGATGATGCTGTAAGTAGATTCCCAGTGTCTCCCAACATCGATCCAGGTTCTGCATTTGTAACCCAGAAAAATTGTCCGTCTGAGAAGTTCACTTATAATTTAGAATTGCTATTGCGCATGAGTGAAACAAATTACTTTCCGTACTATTTGAAAACACGTGCATCGTTTTTTTTGGTGTATTAAAGCTTATAACCCCACGAAAAAACAAATAAAAAGGACAAATATTTTGAGTGAAAATTGATAATTCGTTAAATTTTCTTTTAAACTTTTTAATGTTTCGTTTGCGTTTTATCAGTCGTACTGGTGATATGTCGCGCGTGAACGACCGACGTTGATTGAACGGATCACTTCAGTGAACGATAAGCGATCGTTCAGTTAGTAATAGAAGCATCATTCGTAGGTTTTATGTGTAATGAACTTCTTTAAATTTCTTGTCTTTCGTTTCTGTTGATTTTGGAGCTTAATTATATAAAACAACTATATTTGCTAGTTGTCCTAAGCTCTCATTCCTTTCAACTTAATCAAAAGGAATAATTATTGTTCGTACTGTTATATAAAACACTTTATTTTTTTTATTTTAAATTAAATTATATGATTTTATTTATTTTTATTTATGTTTAACATGTATATATATATTGATAGGTATCTTAGATGAGACTGCTAAAAAAAATAATTTTAATTCTAAAAATGTAAATGTTGATTTTTTTATTTCTTTATTGAAGGTGGTCCAAATTAAAAAACTAAGATTAAAATTATTTTCATTGGTTATCATTGGTTATCAATTATGAAGGGAGTTGAAACAAATATGAATATAAAGTTAAACAAAATAAGGAAAGGGAAGAAATTATTGAAAGTTTTATTATTAATATTTGGGAATTTCCGAAATTATAAAAAATGAAAATCTGCATGCCAGATGTTAAATTTATTTTGAGAAAAAGTGGATTTTACGTTAATAAAGATTTTAAAATGTTTATGACATATAATAAAAGTAAACAAAAAAAAGGATAACCAACGATTATTTTAAATTTAAAAGAAAAATATTAAATATTTATATAGGGTGAACCTCAGCATGCCGGGCCCCTTGAACGATTCTGTTCAAAATAGTAATAAAAATTATAGGATTATTTACATTTTAATTGATTAAATAATTATTATGTATGAAATGTTATTAAGTAATTATTATGATAATTGGTTTAATTGAATTTTTTTTTTATAAAAAATCTTAATACTAGATATTGATTTATAAGCTATGTTTCTATAGGTAACGGTGCTAGCTGCTTTATGCTACGTTTGTATTGTCCATTTGGAGTTTTAACTGTCACGACTCGAACGATACCATCATTCCCAGGATGAATTTCAATAATTTTTCCTAGTTTCCACCGCATAGGAGGTAAATTATCTTCCTTTAATAAAACAATTGTTTCAGTTTTTATGTTATCTGTAGCTCCAGTGTGCCATTTTTTTCGAACAGTAAGTTCATGAAGGTATTCCTTGCTCCAGCGTGACCAAAAATGTTGCTTTAATTGTTGAACGTGTTGCCAAGATGATAATCTTGGTGATGGAACATCTGAAAAGTTGCTCTCAGGCAAATTTGTTAACGAATCGCCGATTAAAAAGTGACCTGGTGTTAAAACACTCAAGTCATTAGGATCTGATGACATGGGAGTTAATGGACGGGAATTTAAAATGTCTTCAATTTCATTAACATAGGTCATTAATGATTCAAATGTCAAAAGTGTGTCCCCGTTTACGCGAGTTACATGGTGTTTAAATTACTTCACTGCAGCTTCCCAGAGACCACCAAAGTTGGGTGAACGTGGTGGAATAAAATGCCATGTAATATTTTCATTTGCTAACATGTTTGAAATTGTAGAAGTTTGATCATTCGTTTTTAAAAATTTACTGATTTCGTCTAGCTCTCGTTTAGCACCAACAAAATTAGTGGCATTATCAGAATAAAGATCTGAAGATTGGCCTCTTCGTGCAAAGAATCTACGTAGTGCTGCTAGAAATGCCTCTGCTGTCAGGTCTTGAACCAATTCAATATGTATTACCTTAGTGGCAAAACACACAAAAATTGCAGCGTATATTTTAACTTTATTGCGGTTGCGAAATCGTTTTTCTTTTATGTAAAATGGACCACAGAAGTCTATGCCCGTTTGTAACAATGGTCGTTTAAACACTAAGCGGTTCTTTGGTAAATTTCCCATTTTGTATTGTGTGATTGGTGGTTTAGCACGAAAACAAAGAATACATTTATGTATAATAGATTTTACAGCATTACGACCATTAATGATCGAAAAAGATGAACGTATTGCACAAAGGGTAGCTTGAGCGCCACTGTGTTTATTTTTTATATGAGTTTCACGAATAATTAGATTTGTTACGTAATGATTAGATGGAAGTAAAATAGGATGCTTTTGGTTATAAGTCAGTTCTGATAGTCTTAACCGACCGCCTACACGTAGTACACCGTCTGTGTCGATAAATGGAGAGAGTGGAGCCAGCTTCCCGGTATAGCATTTATTTGATTTAAGTAAATGAATTTCTCGTTGAAATTCATCATATTGTATAATTTTCATAATGGTTGTTGAAGAAGCTTGCAATTCATTAACACAGAGAGGTCCGATTATTTTTTGTTTTCGACATTTGATATTGATAAATCTAATTACGTATGCTATTATTCGCTTTAAAGTTTTAAATGAAGAATAACGTTTAAAGTCAATAGGAAGATCTGGTTTTGGTATGCACGAGAGCACAAAGGTTTCACGTAGTTCTGGTAGGTCGATTGGAGTCATATCGCATTTTGGCCACTGTGTTTGACGTTCAATAAGCCAATTGGGACCGTTTATCCAAAATTGGTTTAAATAAAGTTCAGAAGGAAGAAGTCCACGAGAAATTATATCAGCTGGATTATGTTTTGTTGATACATGTCCCCACGTAGCGTTATATTTAACGTTTTGTATTTCAGAAATACGATTTCTAATAAATGTTTTAAGTGAATTGGATGGTGTTTTTATCCAATGTAAAACAATAGTAGAGTCGCTCCAAAGATATATGTCATCAAATTTTATATTTTTTAATGCTTGTAATGTGACTTCAACGAGATTTGAAAGAAGATGAGCAGCACAAAGTTCTAGTCGCGGTATAGAACGAGATTTTAATGGCGCTACACGAGATTTGGAGTTTAAAATAACAGATGTACAATGACCATAGTTGTCTTCGGAACGAATATATAGACATGCACCATATGCGCGTTCACTTGCATCAGAAAATCCATGAAGTTGTAAGGTTGTTCGTTCGCTCAATATTGTTCTCCGTGGTATTGACATTTTCTCTAACAATGGTAATTCAGATCGATATTGCATCCAGAAAGTATAAAGGTCAGCGGGAATGGATTCGTCCCATTCAAGTTTAAGCTGCCATAAAGTTTGCATTAGTATTTTTGCTTTAACGATAGTGGGGCCAACTAGACCCAAAGGGTCAAATAAGCGGGCAATTTCTGAAAGGATTATTCGTTTAGTGATCTTAGTAGTATTACAGTCTAAATTAACTGTATAACAAATTAAATCTTTTTTAGGATTCCATTGAATGCCTAATGTTTTTATATTTTCATCAAGATCTAATTTAATATATTTGTCATCAGATTTATCAACAAGATCGTTAGTAAGTTTTGGCTCGTTAGAAGACCATTGACGTAAATTTATACCAGCAGTCTTCGTCACAGCAATTAATTCATTTCTAATCAACAAGGCTTCATCAAAAGTTTCAGCACCTGTTAGTAAATCGTCTACGTAAAAATCTTCGTAGAGGATACGAGCAGCAACTGGATAGTTAACCCTTTCATCGTCGGCTAGTTTATGTAGAATTTTCGCAGATAAATAAGAAGAAGGGGCTTGGCCATATGTAACGGTATTTAATTGAAAAACTTGAACTGGCGTTTCGCTAGAGTATCTCCATAATATTTTTTGGTATATTCTATGTTCTGGATGAACTATAATTTGTCTATACATTTTTTCAGCGTCAGCTGTTAAAACATAGACGTGTACTCGAAATCGTAAGGTTAGAAAAAATAAGTCATCCTGAACCTTGGGCCCAACTAACAAAACGTCATTTAGTGAAATGCCAGTGGTTGTCTTGGCAGATGCGTCAAAAACCACACGTATTTTTGTTGTTAAACTGGAAGCTTTGAATACGGCGTGATGAGGCAAATAGTAACCTTCGTTTGTGTTATGATTTTCGCAAAGTGACATGTGGTTTAACTTTTCGTATTATCGCATAAAATCAACGTATTGCTTCCACTGTTTGGGCTTATCAACAAAGGAACGCTCTAAAGATAAAAATCGTCTCAATGCCGGATTATATGAATTTCCAAGGTTTGGTTTGTTAGTACTAAAAGGCAGTTTTACTATGAATTTACCAGTTATTTCATCACGTTTAGTATGTTGTGCAAAATGAGATTCACACTCTTGATCTTCAACCGATAAAAGTTTTTTGTTAGGGCCTTCTTCAATCTCCCAAAACCTAGTAATATTTGTATTTAAAATGTCTAATGAAATGTTACACATAACTGGTTCTTGAGGATCTTCGTTTAGAATCCTACCAGATATTATCCAACCAAGTTGAGTTTTTTGCAAAACCGCGGAAGGTTTAGCTATTGCAATTTGACCGATGGAAAGTAAATTATAAAATATCTCAGCGCCCAGTAGAGCATCGATATCGCGTGGTTTATCAAATTCTGGATCAGCAAGGGTTATATTGGTTGGAATGGTTAACTGATTTTTGCATAGCTGAATAGATGGCAATCGACCAGTAATTTTTGGAATAATGAGAAAATTAAGCTCTTTAGTATATCGTGTGCTTCTTGAAATAATTTTAGCCACTATAGATTTAGAGATATTGGTTTGAATTTGATGAATGCCGATTACAGGTATATTAATTTGTGTTTGAGGAAGTTTTAGAATAGAAGCACAGTGCTCAGTTATAAAATTTGATTGAGAACCAGAATCTAGCAGTATTCGACATTCGTGAGAATTGTTGTCTTTGTCAAGTATATTTATAATTGCTGTGGAAAGTAGAACTTGTGATGGTACGTTAGCATATAATTTAGCGAAATTTGACACAACGGTATTTTCAGGTTCGTGATGAAGAAGTGTATGATGCCTTTTATGGCAGGTTTTACATCTCGATAGAGATTGACATGTAGAAACCGTATGATTTGAACGAAAACAATTAATACAAAGCCTGGCGTTTTTTATTAAATCAAAACGCTCACTTGAGGTTTTATTTTCGAATGTATCACAAGCTGATGTATAATGAGGACCTTTACACAGATTACATGCTATTGGGAGCTTTGTAGAGTTTTCAGTTGAAGTTAAGGTAGTACGAGAATTTTTAAAATTTGGAATTTTGCGTTTAGCAAGAGAGGGACCTGCATGATTTGGTTTTTTTTCACTATCTTCTTCTAAAACGCGTTGTCTTTCATGTAAAAACTGTAACAACTCATGCATGGATGGAAATTCAATTTTTTGATTAAGTTCTTTCCATTTACGACGGGTTTCTTCATCTAATTTTGATGTTATAGCGTAAACTGGAAATGCTTCTAGAAAAGGTTTATTTAAGGCTTCCAAGGCACAATAATGTTTAGTCGCAACATCAATAATTTCACCAATCGATTTTTCCGTTGCTTTTGTACAATGAGGTATTTCAAAGATTGCTTTTATTCGTTTGTTAGCAGCGGCAACGGGATTGTCAAAACTTTTTTCCAAAATAGACCAAGCTAAATTATAATGACGATCTGTTGTTTCAATAGATTCTATTTTAAAAAGTGCCTTTCCGGTTAAGCAAGATTTTAAATACATCAGTTTTTCAGAGTCTCGTAATCTTGAATTATTATGAATTGATGCTTTGAATGAATCGGCGAAACTTGGCCAGTTTTCACAAGTGTTATTAAATTTGGGTAACTGCATAGTTGGCATTTTTACATGCGAAATTGAAAGTTCGTTTGAAGAATGAATATTAGAACTTGAAGTTGGATCTACTGTATTTGAGATTAAAGGTGGCGTTAAATTTTCGTCTTCAACGCCGAATGGAATCGATATTGTATTTGTAGTATCGGGTTTATGGTTATTTAAGAAAGTTTCAGCCTTCGATGTGTACTCATAGAAGGCGTCTGAAAATATAGTACGTTCTGTTATCTGTCCGTCCAATTCATTTTCCCTACATAACAAATCTAATTCGTCTTGAACACGTTCATATTTCTCGAAGTCTTTATAAATTGAATCTGTTCTTTTTTTTAATTGAAGAATGTCGTCACATTTTGATATGTCATCAACAAACTTTTTAAACCGCGTGAGTTTGCCTTTTAAAACACCACGTTGTTTAACGAAATGGGAAATACTTTTGACATCTTCACTAGAACGTTCGATTAATGAAATGTCAGACATTTTAACACAATTTTAACACGAGTAGAAATTAAAATAAAGGTATAAAAAACGGCAATTTTTTAACAAATAAAATAGAGAGCTTTACCACCTTTGATGTTTTCTTGTAAAATATGTAGTCTTTTCGTCAACTATATGTGGTTGGTTCCTCCAATTAAACGTAATGTAATGTTGAATGTAATTGTTTGTCACTTCTTTGAAAAACTGCGTTTCGTTGCAGATTTTTCTTTTATTCACAATAATATTTTTAAAACACTTTGCTGCGTTGCGTTGCAGGCTTTTAATATATACGTATACGTGTGTAATTATAATTTACGATTGTTTTTATGTTTCACTGCAAATTGTACATTTTATCACACACTTTGTTTTATATTATTTTTTTTATATTGAACTTTTATTTTTTATATTATGATTAACTTTGCGTTACGTTGCAAGCTAATACGATAGTCTCAAATCCGTATTGTTGAATCCAGCTCGAAGGACCAATGTTGTTGATTTTGGAGCTTAATTATATAAAACAACTATATTTGCTAGTTGTCCTAAGCTCTCATTCCTTTCAACTTAATCAAAAGGAATAATTATTGTTCGTACTGTTATATAAAACACTTTATTTTTTTTATTTTAAATTAAATTATATGATTTTATTTATTTTTATTTATGTTTAACATGTATATATATATTGATAGGTATCTTAGATGAGACTGCTAAAAAAAATAATTTTAATTCTAAAAATGTAAATGTTGATTTTTTTTATTTCTTTATTGAAGGTGGTCCAAATTAAAAAACTAAGATTAAAATTATTTTCATTGGTTATCATTGGTTATCAATTATGAAGGGAGTTGAAACAAATATGAATATAAAGTTAAACAAAATAAGGAAAGGGAAGAAATTATTGAAAGTTTTATTATTAATATTTGGGAATTTCCGAAATTATAAAAAATGAAAATCTGCATGCCAGATGTTAAATTTATTTTGAGAAAAAGTGGATTTTACGTTAATAAAGATTTTAAAATGTTTATGACATATAATAAAAGTAAACAAAAAAAAGGATAACCAACGATTATTTTAAATTTAAAAGAAAAATATTAAATATTTATATAGGGTGAACCTCAACAGTTTCAATAACTGCTTGCAAACAAAAAAAATGTAAACAAAACACTTATGTTAAAAATATATCGAACAAAAGAACAATGCAAAACAAACGACCGATCAAATATGAACGACCGATCTAAATACAACGACTACTCCAAAAAAGATTTTTTTTAGACAAACGACTGACCCAAAATGAACGACCGGTTTAAAAACAATAATGATTCGTTCTTATGATTTGTCTAAATCGACTTTTATATTGATACCTACGGTATCCAAAGGTTTATTTTAAATTTTTAAAATGATACAGAAATGTACGGACTAAAACGCGGACTCTAACAAGGATAATCTCTAATATCACAAAAGTATTTTAATTTACAAAACCATGATGGTCTTAAAAAAACAATTCAATAAGAAAAACTGGAATTATAATAATAGTTAGTACAACAAAAAAATTGACTTATCTGTTGATAGTTGTCTTGATTTGATGGATAGTGTCGACTTTCGTCCTTGTATGTCGAATAAAAAACTGTGTCTAATATCCAAAAACGCCCTGGCGTGATACTACCCAAAAATAATATTATCCAAAATTTGTATGTTGATTGGATTTGCATAAATGGTAAATACCGTATTTATTTTTGTTGAATTTGTTATTTTTTTTCTGTGTGATTTATTTTGCTCCAGTTTAATATATTTCTTTTTCTTTTATCTTTACGGCCACACAAAAACAGACTTAAATTTTGATTTTTTCTTTTGCTCTATTTTAACAAGATTGAAATTTGTTTAATAAAGCCAACAAAAACAACATTTTCTATACGACGTGATTAATCCCGAATATAACTTCATATCAATTATTTATATATTATGTAAAATCCAGCACAAAATGCCATTCTAAATTTAATAATTTAAAATTTAATTGTAATTTAAAGAAAACACAAAACTTATCTCAATCCTTCGAACACAATTTATTGCCCATATTTGACATCACAAACATATATGGGTAGTTCTACAAACATAAGAATTTTGGGCGGCTCTGCTTATTTCGTATTTTAATATGAAAAAAAAAAATTTTTTTCACTTGAAATTTGTAAACCTTAACTATGTCTAGCTGGTCACCCAAAATAAACCCGTTTCGAAATATATGTCTTAGAAAAAAAATTATTCAAAACGTCAAATTATCAGTCCCCTGGCGTGTCCCACCTTGAAATTCAAAGCTGGTAAACTAAATAATCAATGATTCTAAGTGTGTAGAGACAAATTTACTCTGTAGTAATAATTTTGAATAATGATGCTTTAATAATGTGTAAATAATCATAACATTACTCTATATTTCAAATAAGATATATCCTATTAAAGTTTGTCCCACCAATTTGTTATTATTATCCTGCCCAATCAAAACACATTGAAAATATTGGAAATTCATATTTCTATCAAGTTATAGCTCGTCACAGGAATTAATTAAAGTTCAATAAATATATTATTGCAAGTGTTTTACTTAGTCCGAGGTTTTATCATTCAAAACAGTCATCATTAGTAGCAAGATCGTGTGTTGTCCAGTCAAATTATCAGTCCCTTGGCAAGTATTTTCGTAAAAAGTATTTTAATTACAGGTAATTTTGTAATTTTATACGTCGTGAATATGTATTGCCTTGGTATAGAATCCGTTTATTTTTTTTTTAGACGTAATTTTGTCATTTTTAAGCGAAATACTGATAAATTCTCAGTCCCCTGTTCTCAGTCCCCTGGAAGATTTAGAAGGGGGCAGACTTAGATAAATGTTTATTTCGTATTTTGAGAAAATTTTTAGTTAATTTAGGATTAAGAAGGATATTTTTTAATTTTGACTCTTGTATTTTTTTTGTTGTTTTTTTGTTTTTTTTTTTTTTTTTTTGACTGGCCACATTTAGAAAAGTTGAAAGAACGTCATCAACTTTAACTAAAACTAGTTGCCAGAACTTATACATAAAAAACATGTCGTGCCGTAATTAGCTCCATTTTCTTCCTTCGTGTATAGAACTACCCATATATATATATATATATATATATATATATATATATATATATATATATATATATATATATATATATATATATATATATATATATATATATATATATATATATATATATATATATATATATATATATATATATATATATATATATATATATATATATATATATATATAACATATATATATAATACAACATATATATATAATACATATATAAATATATATATATATATATATATATATATATATATATATATATATATACATATATATATATTTTTTTTTTTATTTTAAAATTTTAAAATTTTTAAAATTACAAAACAAGAAAGAAGGAAGAGTTAATTGCATGAAACAGATGCTCGTTATTCATATTGTTTGTAATCAATACATTTACAATTTAGAACGTAACCTGTCAATCTGTTATTAGATTGTCTCATTTTTTTCCTTAACATTTTTTCTGTTCTTCTATCAATTTATAAAACATAAACAAAAGTAAGAACCAACCGTTTATCAATTAGAATACAAGCAAAAAGCAGGAAATGCTCATGTATTGTAAAATTTCATTTCTTTCTCCGTTTCATCATAATCATAAAATAAAAGACAGAAATTTAAACAATAGCAATTCTTCTGTTTCGTTTTTTATATAAACAAGGAAAATAAACAAAATTATTATAACCTTGATATTACAAAAAAGTCAAGTGTGCCGATGATTATTAATAAAAATGATAATGAAAGAAAATACAAAGTAGTCATATTATAAGCAAGAAAATGGAAAAGTGTGGTGGTTGGGTGGGAATTTAGTCTTTACTGTTAGTGCAGCCGTTTAGTGCGGCTGTATAAACTGGCTGTTTGAAGATTTAAATTCCTGTCAACTCACATATACAGAACTTAAGTTTGTTCTGGAGTTGATTGTAGGTTTTCTTATAAATGTACCTGTTAAATATCACGTAATTTGGCGGGCATAACAGATTGCTTATAAAACAGAGGACGAAGTGTTAAGTATTTATGAGACAATTATTGCGCAGAATAAAAGAACAGCTTAGGTGCATTGTTTGTAAATTATTTTGATTATTTTCTTGTTATTTTTTATTTTAACTTTTATTATTATTCATTTTAATTAATGTTTGGTTGGTTTTGTGGATTTTATTCATTTGGAGTTATTTTAATTGTTTTTCCAATATTTATTGTGGAATAAAAAATTATGTTCTAGAGTAAAAAATTTAGTTTTTTTGCATGTCTTAACTTAAATTTCTTAGTATTATGAACAGTGTTATTTTTTATCTGTTTTCCCAAAATATGTGTGTGGATGATTTTCTTTCTTGAGAATGTTTATAACAGCCTGATAAGTAAAGTTGTAACGCTCGTAAAATGGTGATCGCAACAGATTGTAAATTGGCATCTGTTATATATTATTAGTACAAAATAAACTTACGCAGCTTGGCGTAAAATAATGTTTGAGTAATGCGGTTTTTAAAGTAACTCATGTTAATGAGAAATATCTTTTATTTAATTATTAAAAGCGATGTCTTTTAATTTCGTATACATGAATGTTCATTCGTACATGCATGCTCGTTCTAAAATGTTTTGAATAACATTTCGCAACATTTTAGGTGCTATGGTTTTGATTTCATGGGGACTTCTGCTTCCTAAAGAGAAGACGGTCATGACGTATTAACCAAACCCTTTTATTCGCATTTCTAACTTAAATATTTATGTTTTTGCAGGTAATCGTTTGAACGATAACCGACAATTTGAAATCAGCCAGTGAGTAATCTATTTAGAATGGATCACTGGTTTAACTGATGTTACCCATCACTACTATAAATACAACTCGATGAGTAATACCACACAATAACAAGATAGCTGATACAGGATTTTCAATACCACAGCGCATAAATTTCCAAATAGGAGCAGATATTTATTACGTACTATAAGCTGTTGGTCAAATTCATTTGGGTTCATATATGTCGATTTTAAAAAATACTCGGTGTGGTAAGAAAAACAAACACGTTCGTACTTGAAGATACAAATAACAAATAATTTACAATATTTCAGGAACGTTACGATATTTATTTTTATTTGTTTGCTTTCAAAAATTGTTACCATAGTTCACAAATCTTATTACACAAAAAATTAATTAAAATGCCACGGAGATTTAACTAAATCAAAGGCAAATTAATCTCACAAACTCAATTTGAACCATTAGTTATCTAAACAATTAAAAAACCTGCCGTACAATAACCAATTGGTAACTTACTTATATTTTTGATTTAAATTTACATATTGTTTGGATTTTAAATTACATAATGTCTCGATAGAATATTTGATCGAGTATAAATAGCAAAATACTCTATATCTTGTTTCTTTCTTTTATTATCCCTTTCATCGTACATAAATTAAATATTTCCCCACATCATCTCAGTATAAAAGTCAAGACGACCATTTTCATATATCATCTCAATAAACAATTCTATTCAAACGTGAAAATATTCCTCTCCACAACTATAAGAGACAATTATTCTACTTATTATAAATTTAAACAACCATACTATAACTACATATAATATTATGACTACGCTTTATATAACAACATTTTTATTATTCATGTAGATAGAAACATGTATTATTAATTGACAGTAAGTGACGCAACAAAGCAATTAACTGAGAAAATATTTTATGTTTGTTGAAATTTATTTTAATTGGAAGGCCGGAAAAGAAATAAATTAGCAAATTATTGGCGAATTTCTTCAGATACGAATAATCTTATTTTAGAGTAAAGATCAAACTAGGCCGACGTTACACTACAGCAGGATCTTTTTCCGATTTTGACCAAATTTCAAACGAACAATTCAAATACGTATTTAGTTCAAAAATCTGTAAAATATATCGTCTGATACTTCATACTGTCGAAGATGCTCAATTAAAACAAATATTCTGGCGAGACATTTTATCTGAAACATTATATAAATTTATAAATTGCTCACGTTAACATTTGGTACAGCAAGTGTTCCGTACTTTGCAAACAAATGCATATAAAAACTAGCCGGTAGTATAAGTAGCCGGTAGTAGCAGTCTGGAAAATGTTAAAACTTTGAAAACTCAAACTACAAATATTTTAGGCATGGTGGGAATCAATATTCGGCAATAGTGTTCTAATCTGCAGGACATTTTATCAAAGCACTTGGCAACACAGTTGTGTACCTTGAAGGCTAAGGACGAATTTTTGTTTTTTATATTCAATTGGTTTGTACACAACTTCGTGTTGGACCTTTAAGAAATTCGACAATTTACTTCGTCTAGAACTGTGTTCAGATTTATTTTTGACAGAACTTGAAGCCAAGATTGATTTAATTTGTCATACGGTAACGTAGGTCATATTTGTTTTTGGCTGGCTTCTTCCATCACATTATCGTAAATAAACGCAAAATTGACCATTATAACAACATTTGTCTGGAATCGAGTCACAAAAGTGCAAAGTTTCACAAAACTTTCTAATTGGCACCATATTAGGGTCAATTTCAATGCAACGGATATGCCATCTAGACCATCTAGAGGATGTTCACCATTAGAGTTGTATCCATCCATCTTAGTTGCATAATCCATCTTAGTTCACAGGATTGATTTTTACAAAACTCAATTGAAGAATGGCCGTAACATCTCAAATTCCAAAATTAAATGATATATACCGTAACGTCGTTACACCAAATCAATTTTGTTATTTTATCAGTAAAGGAAAACGAAGAAATGTTATACATTTGACAAAGATTCATGTCACGAGACTGTTTTTTATTACAAAGAATTATAATCTTTGTTCATTGCTTTTGCTTTATTTAATTACAATTCAAGAATTATACAAAAAAGCGAATTTAGGATAACCAACGCCAAGGATATAACATATGGTTTCAAATTAATGGTAAACATTGTGTGGCTGGCTTTAAGGAGAAACTAACGCTGATTCAAAAACGCTCAATCCTAAAAATCTTTTAATTTGCTTGTCACCTTTTCTAGATAGTATAGTGGCATCTTTCGCGTTGCTTACCAATTTCGCGTTGCTGTTTTTGAACAAAGATGAGTCAACAAATAATATGGAATTGCCGACCGTACGAGAGACATATGCGCCGCCGTTTTGTATCGTTGAAGTCGATTTTGCTGGTCTATTTAGTATACATCATGGATTTCGAGGTAAGGTCCCAATCAAAGGATGTTTGACAGAATTTGTTTGTCTGGCCGTCGAAACGGTTCATTTCGAACTTGTATCGAACCTGTCATCAGATGTATTTATTGAAGCTCTGAAGGTACCAACTTTGTAGGTTCAATTTCTGATCTTCACGGCTGGCACGAGCTCTTTCAACAGCAACCCTTTATTGGAACAATCGCAAATGTGCATGTATATGTCAAGGAGATATGATAACTTGACCTTTTGCTCTACCATCAGCACCTCATTGTAGCGGAATTCATGAAACTGCTGTAAAATCTGTTTAACATCAATCCTGGAACCAAATAAAGTAGATGAAAAAATTCCCAATCTAGAGTTGTTAAGCTGAAATCTCAAGCTTAAATCATTAAAAAAACCGTTATAAAAATCTGCCCGTTTCCATCTTGAATTAAGGAATATAATTTAAAAGCTGGAAGTATTCAAGTCGGGGATGATGAATAATCTTAAATCAGAATATTAATTAAATCAATCTAATATTTCTAAAATTAAGTTAAACTAAAAAGTTAAAATAACTAATCTGTTTTGTGATTATTTTAAAACATTCATTTATATCTTCCTTTCATCATCCATCAAAACTACAGTTAATTTCTTTTTATTCAAAGTCACGATAGCATTAAGGAAAATTTGTCTATGCTTCCTTTCCTTTCCTTGGTTAGAAAGCTATGAAAAACAAAAATTAGGGTGAGTAATTTCACTGCACAATTACTTTCTATTGGTGGTCGCTGATCTGGAAAAAAAGAAATGTAAAATAAAATCGTCTATTACCTTCCCTTCAAAGGTCAATACAATAAATTTTCCTCAATTTTATTTCTAACAAGGGTGGTAATGTAAGAACATTGAATAGAATACCCTTATTTACATCCAAATAAAATAACAATGGTCGATTGTCATTCTTATCAACAATATCATCATTATCACGTTAAAAAAAAAGCCAATGAAAAGTTATGCTCGTTCACAAAGTAAAATGAAAAGGATTTTTATTTAAAATTTTCATTATATTTTCCACAATAATATTACAAATAAAAATAAAATCCTTTCAAGTCATTTTCATATTCAATTTAATAAATTGAATGGAAATAATTTTTTTTTTGTTTCTTCTTGTTAGTGGTTTTAATTCTAAAGTTTCTTTTTCGGTTTGTAAAGAATAAAAATAGGAAAAGGAAATCATACTCTGCCATCTGTTGAGAAAATTAACAACAACAATAAATTGAAAAATGTATATCACTTAAGTGGTTTTAGAGCTAGAAACACAACACGGGCGAAATCGTCCGACGACGACGTTAGTAACATTAGAATACACAGGATACATACATTTCAAACACAACTACAGCGATAAACGAAAAAGTTTTTTTCGTCGGAGAAAATTTAGATTCTATTTCTAATTTATCGTCGGCGATGATTATTGCCAGATATCAATTTTATTTTTATTTGGCTGCAAGGGTAATTTTTAATGTTATTGTGACAGTGCCGCCAACTGAAAAATATGATTTTCTGATGTTTTTCGCGTTTCTGAGGTTGTAATCGTTTTGTTTTGAGTTGTCAACTGAATTTTCAGTTTATATTCAAAGTTCGGTTTATTCATTTATATATTTTCATAATTTGTATTTTGTTTATCTATTTTTAAAACTAGTTATTAGTAGACAAATTATTATTATTTATTTATTAGTAAAAATTAGTTATTTTTAAAATTGAAATTTGTGAAATTCATTTTGACAACGAGCAAAATATTTTAGTTTATGCAATTTTATTTTTGACAGCTTTTCACGCTGACGCCTTTGTTGTGGTTACAACAGCGAAATTGTAGACGTTTTTTTTTATCGTCCGACGTTATCGTCCGTGTTGTGTTTCTACCTTAGTTTTGAAGAACATCTTAAAAATGTTACAGGAAATAAAATGATGACAGAGTGTATGATTTATTTATAAATAAAACGTATATGTATCTATAAAAAAATTATTTTCTTGAGGAAAAATGTCCACCTGTCTGTCACAATACATGTTGGATTTAACGAATATCAAATATATATTAGGAATAAAATAGATATAATTTGTGTAATTATAGAACATAACCTACACATTCTTTTTTCGTTTGTTGGTAGTTTCTCAAGTCAAGTCGGATTTCTTAAAACAAAACTAATTTTTTTTATTATCGCATTAAATAAAGTTATTCGATTTCTTTTGTAAAAAGAAAATTATTTTTACGAATGTTTTTGTTAATTTCTTATTTGTTTGTTTTTGTTATTGTTAAAATACGTTTTAAAATTTTATTAAATATTTTCCCATATTTGATTCTTGACGTTTGATGTTTGTGAATGTGAAAGATTCTATTTTTTTTTATTATACATTTAAATTTTTATTACGTGACAAAATCTAGATGAACTTCATTGTTATGAGATTTTACAATGGATTTAATAGAGGGGAAACACCTTATGTTATACGATTTATTGTATTAAATGATAAACAGTTTCTGAGTTACGAAATATTTGAATCAAATAACGCTAAAATCATTTAAAACCTCAATGGTCATGAAGAGTGTGAAGAGACAGTTCAAAAGTGGAAATATCAAGAAATAGCGGACGTTTGGAACGATTTACTCTACAACAACGAAAATAAAATTCAACTTAATCATTATCACCATTCGAATAACAGCGCAAACGTAAAACCTGTAAAAGCTATGATTATAAACGAAAAATCAAGTATGTAATGTTAAGAAAAATAAAAACCTGAAATCAGTTGTCGGTAACCAATAAACCAATTAAAAATGGTGTATTTTTAATTGGTTTATTGGTTATCTTCTGTTCATTACCTGGTTATCTACTAATAATGTTATATACGAAAAATCTTAATACAAAAAATGTTGTTGTTGGAACTTCTTCTATTATTAATACGGGTATAACAGCTGTTACTTCACGCAAACAGTGTGACTTTTGTGACCGCTCAAAAAATAATAGTTTAAAGTTTTCTGGAGGAGGAGTATTAATGGCTCTTCATCCATCAATTGCAAGTGAAATAATCGAAACGAATGAGTCTTTGGAATTGTTATGTGTAAAAATTATTATCTCCAAAAAAACTATATATATATATATATATATATATATATATATATATATATATATATATATATATATATATATATATATATATATATATATATATATATATATATATATATATATATATATATATATATATATATATATATATATATATATATATATATATATATATATATATATATATATATATATATATATATATATATATATATATATATATATATATACATATATATATATATATATATATATATATATATATATATATATATATATATATATATTTATATATATATATATATATATATATATATATATATATATATATATATATATATATATATATATATATATATATATATATATATATATATATATATATATATATATATATATATATATATATATATATATATATATATATATATATATATATATATATATATGAGCAATTTCACGAAGATTCAACATCGTTTTGACTTGACCCCTTTTAATTTTGATTATTTTTTGTTTATGGATAGTCTTGGATAAATAAAAAATACAAGTTCTCTTAGAATTTTTTTTTTCGACCAGGGGTCTTCACAGGGTACCCCTCAATTTTTTGTTATTTTGTGATGTGAGTGCATTTTGACGAGCGATTGTAGAAAAACTACTGAATCGATTTTCATAAATGATATGTCGTTGAATAGGTATTAGAACAAAGTTTTTAAAAACGTACTACACTGTTAAGTTTTTGAAATAATTTTTAACGGTGTAACATAAGAAAAAAACGGTGTAATTGAAAAAAGATGGCATAGCCTCTTTTTTTTTTTTTAAACAAAATTGAAGCTTAGTTTATATCTAACAACTTGTGAAAGTTTAGGACTAGCATCATTTTTTGTTTTAAAGATAAAATTCGTTGTGCATATAACTGTCGGGAATCAGTTTTTTTTGTTCTGAAGGAAAATTATAAAAATGGCGTTATAAACTAAGAGATTTTTTTTTATGTTAAATATAAATATTTTATTATTAGATGAACTTTTTAAAATATTATAAAAATTATATATGTAGTACAATAAATACAATTGTTAAAAATGATTTACTTTTTTTACAAACAAGTTTCTTTTGAATAGGAAAGCACTTCTGCAATTATTTTCTTTGTATTAGATGGCATAAAAAATGAAATGTTTATTTGTCACTTTTAGTAATCACTTGTCACTCTTATAAAAAATAATTTGACAGTCTTGACCGACGTAAGCGTACGTTGTACACCATGGTACGTTATATCCATAAAAATTAAAAAAGCATAAGCAAATTTGCCTGTTATTCTCATTATACCATTGTATTTCATATTAAATTATTTACTACATGTTAATTGATATAAAACCGATCACAAAAAATAGGAACATATAGTTTAAAAACAATTCATTATCATAAAATAGTTATGTTAAAACTAATCAAACCAACGCTACATAAACATATGAATGTATGTTAATATTTTCGGATGAGAATGTCTGAATATTGGCCTACTCAGATTAATCTGCGATGGACAATTTTTTTACTGAAAAATAATCAGTAATTTTCTGCTGTTTAAGGCAAAGTTGAATAATATTTTCCACTTTAATTACAATTTGGTCGTCAATTTGCATTTGATTAAATCCGGGCTGCAAACCTGATCAGCAAGCGCGTAGCGTACGGATTTAACCACGCAGTTGCGTAGTTTATTCAAAACTTTCTCACCGACCAATACATTTCGGTATCCATTGATGGCTTTTCTTCTGCGTCTAAATTAACTAATGCTGATGTAACACAAGGTTTAGTTTTGTCACCACTTTATTTTTAATTTTTTACTTTTAAATTAAAATCACCAGCAACCCAATAAATAATTTTTCAGATGATAGTACACTGTACAAGTCATTTGTTTTCCTATCTTTAAAAGGGAAAAGGCATGAACGAATAAAGCCCGCCCGGAGAGACTCTGCCATAAATGTAAATGATAGCCTGAAAGTTTCCAATTGGGGTGACTGAAATATGTTCAATTTTAACTCAACCAAAACATGACTATTGATTGTTGCCAGATCAACGACCGAGTTTGCCAAAGATATTTCGATTATTGTGTTTCGATTAAAATGTCGCAAAATTTTGCTGAACTTGACTGAAATTGCTTTTTAAAAAGTTCATTTAATAATAAAATATTTGATATTTAACATAAAAAAAAAATCTGAATCTAAAAATCGCCATTTTTATAATTTTCCTTCAGAACAAAAAAACTGATTCCCGACAGTCATATGCACAACGAATTTTATTTCTAAAACAAAAAATGATGCTAGTCCTAAACTTTCACAAGTTGTTAGATATAAAATAAGCTTGAATTTAGTTTAAAAAAAAAAAAAAAAAAAGAGGCTATGCCATCTTTTTTTCAATTACACCGTTTTTTTCTTATGTTACACCGTTAAAAATTATTTCAAAAAATTAACAGTGTACATTTATAAAAACTTTGTTTTAATACCTATTCAACGACATATCATTTATGAAAATCGATTCAGTAGTTTTTCTACAATCGCTCGTCAAAATGCACTCACATCACAAAATAACAAAAAATTGAGGGGCACCCTGTGAAGACCCCTGGTCGAAAAAAAAAATTCTAAGAGAACATGTATTTTCTATTTATGAAAGACTATCTATAAACAAAAAATAATCAAAATTAAAAGGGGTCAAGTCAAAATTTCCCAAAAATTTGCTGAACTTGCGTGAAATGGCTCATATATATATATATATATATATGTATATATATATATATATATATATATATATATATATATATATATATATATATATATATATATATATATATATATTCTCATATCGCTCATATATATATATATATATATATATATATATATATATATATATATATATATATATATATATATATATATATATATATATATATATATATATATATATATATATATATATATATATATATATATATATATATATATATATATATATATATATATATATATATATATATATATATATATATATATATATATATATATATATATATATATATATATATATATATATATATATATATATATATATATATATATATATATATATATATATATATATATATATATATATATATATATGAATTGTACCTACCACCGCTTTCAACTTTTGATATTTACACCAAAACCATCGATAACATTCAAAATATAACTTCTTAGACATCAATAAATGAAATATCAATCTATTTTAATCTTCCTCATGTAAATTGGAACTTGATGCGAAATTAGATGAACTTGCAGTTCCTTTCATAATGAAATCGGAGATGGATTATCAAATTATTGACGCTATTCTGTCTTGTGGATTTTTACAAATAAATAATACTATAGTAATGTTCTTGGACGATACTTGGATTTAGTTTTTACGAATATTGCAAACGTTTTCTCTGTTGATGAATCAATGGCACCATATATTATATTAATGACGACAACCACCTATGGATATTAGTATTAATAACGAAGAACTTAAGCAGTTTTTTTAATAAAAAAAATAATTCTTTAATTTCTTTTCTAGATTTTAAAAATGCTGATAATGAGGGTCTGAACTCATATTTTCAATCATTCGACTGGAACGCCTGTTTCACAGGTAATCTTGAGAAAAATGTTAACACATTTTATGATATCCTAAATTCGGGCTTAGAACAATACGTCGAAAAACTTTGGAAATTTGTGAATAATGGCTTACCATCACCTGTGACTTATAATGGTAATAAAAGCTCTGATATTATAGAACTATGTAGTCTCGATTCAGACGATTTTTTGTTCGAGAAGCTCCGAAAAATGCCGATTGCCTGGGATCTTGTAAATTTTTATTTTTAACTGTGAGGGTTGGTAAATTGTTTTAGAACACGAGGGTAACTTTTTCCGACCAAAATTTGTCCGTTCTTGTCTAGTCCGACAACCCAAACATCCAAAATGTCAGTTGTCGGACTCGACAATAGCAGACACATTTTGGTTGGACAAGCTTACCATCGTGTTCTTAAACAAATTTCCAACCGTTACAGTTAAAAAAAGAATGTGGTAGGAAATTTACAAGATCGCGGGCAATCGGCATTCTTCGGAGCTTTCCGAACGAAAAAGCGCCCGATTTGAGGAAAATGACAGAACAAAAGTTTTTGGACTCGTCAAGGACAGACGCCACACGAAGTATAAAATATGTGGTAATCTTCACATGAAATCGGCGCCGGTCCAAGTACTACCAGATATTACTCCTGAAACAATTTCGAATGGCTTAAAATCTTTTAAAGACGGTTGGGGTCCTGATGGTATTCCTGCTCAATTTGTAAAATAACATAATTCCATTATATCACTGCCTCTATCGATATTATCTAATCAATCACCTTCATCTGGGGTTTTTCCATACTGTTGGAAAATATCCCATATAACTCCCATATTAAAATCTGGTAGACGTAGTAATGTATCAAATTACCGTGGTATATCGCTACTATCTTCAATTCCAAAGTTCTTCGAAAAGATACACTCAGCAAACTACTCAAAAACCTCTCCATTTAGCGTTTCGAGAAATATTACAAAATTAAAAAATCAGATTTCTTTCAGAAATACAAAAATATTCCACAAATTATAATAAAATCCAAAATTTCCATGTCCATCTTCATATTCATCACATTTCAATTTTCATGTCATACAAATAATTAATTTTATTTTTCCTTCACAAAAATTGGGTAAAAAAATTAATGAAAATCATTCTTTTGACACACTTGACAGTAACTTTTTGACACATTTATGATGCAAAAATCTAGTTTTTGGTCTCACATACAGATTCCGAATATTTCTTTTAATTTAAGGTTACTACTCATTATCATTTAAAATGAACGTTTTTTAAGCAAAAAATATGCACATTTCCTTGTTTTGACACACTTGACGATTTTTTGAAACACTTCCGGTACAGTTATCGAACACATCGCCCTTTTGGCTTTTCCCATTGATTATACCTATTTGAGAAAAAAAAATTTTGAAATTCCTCCAGCGTTTCTTTCTTTTGCTTTTTTAGAATCTTCTTTTCCTTTCTTTTGCTTTTTTAGAATCAGTAGGTCCTAAAACGTCGAGAAATGCCAAAAAAGTGGTGGTAAGAATTTCACTTTTGGCTCAAGAATTCAATACTTGGTTTTTTCAAAATATTAAAAACTTCGACATTTTTTTTAAGTTCGTAAGTTTTTTTTTTGAAAAATTTAATTATACTAAATTTTGTATGTAAACATTTGTTATTGTAAAATTAGAATAAGTTCAATTCAATAGAGATTTGCATAGACTCGTTGAGTCAATCAAAAAATCAATAGTTTCATAAAACTAACATTGATGACTAAATAGTGAGTTCAATTTATTTGTGTTAATGAAAAAGAAAAGTTATCATCAACAACTACAGATAATATCACTATCACCATCACTGTTAGTTCTGTAATGGTTTGACTATAATGTACTAACTGATAGCCATTCATATAAATTAAGTGATAGATCTGTTTTTTGACTACGTGGATCAGATTTGTGATTTTCGTTTTGTAGCCACATTTATATTGAATAATTTTTCTACAATTACCTGTTTGCTTTTGGAGCAACACTTTTCTTAATATTTCAACAATAAGATTCTTAATTATTCAACATTTTTCTTATTTATTCACTTTTTTTAATTATTATTTTAAATGTTTTATTTACTTTTTTTAAGTTACGCAAATTAGTAAATAAAAATTTATAATAATTTTATTTTTATTTAAACAGAATATATATATGTATATTTTGACTCGATTAATTTCGGCTGTCACACCATTATCAAGAGCTTGAAAAAATATATACTATAAAATAAATATATAATTATTCGTTGAATATAACCTGATTACTTTTCGTGCAGCGATTTTTGTATAATTCAACATTCACCTGATTGTTTTGAGGCAACCATTTTTTATGTAAATTGTTCAACAAACACCTAGCTATTTTGGTGCAACATTGCATTGGTTTTATTTACATTATACAGCTATATCACCTTGTTGTTTTAGTTCCTAGTTGTTTTTTATCAAATTATTCAAATAAGTATAATCCACAATCAATGAGTTTTTAAATAAAATACGAGAAATTAGTGACCGAAAATCTACGGTCGAAAAATAAAAATAACACCTTATTTACCTATTTATTTTGGTGCAACAATTCTTTTGATTGCAATACTCAACAAACGCCTGGTTGTTTTGGTGCAACAAGTTTTGAGTTGATCAATATGAATTGTTGAATTGTTCTGCAAGGTGGTTGGATCCGGCGGAAATCATAGGGTGAGTTACTTTTTTCAAATAAATTTTGATAGTCGTAGTTGATGGAGAGGCTTTCGATGGCTTTCGTTTTTTAGTTTTTTTTTTGTTGTTTTTTTGGTTCTTTAGAATCTACTATCCTTTTTTAGTATGTTGAGTGATCTAGTGGATAGCACGCTGAACTTTGAACTCGAAGGACCTGGGTTCTACTAGAAAAAGTCGATTTTAAAAACTATGGGCTGAAAACCGATATAAAACTAATCGATTAAAATTAAGTCTTCAAGTGCGACTCGACCATAAAAATTGAGTGAATTGATGAAATTAATACAGATGAGGGACATTTGTTGACAGCCTACTGCCTACGTTCCTATATGGAACATATACAGCACAAAAAAAAACAAAGAAAAAGGGTCTACTATCGAATCCATATAATGAAGCTAGTCGGAACAAACTCAAAACCCGCGTGCCTCAAGTCGTTAGGATTGCTTACAATAATTCTGACCTCTATTCAACGGAAGGACTCAAAAAACAGACAACGACGTAAGTAAGCTAAAGTGACTGCGGGAACAATACAATATAACATAGGCCAATATTTCATGATAGGATTTATACATAAAACTAAACTAAAAATTCTACCTTTTAAATTCTAATTTATTAGAAAAACTTTGCCCGAATAAGACAAAAATTGAGTTTCCAATAATCCAGCCAGTGACATATTCCTTGATCATGTGACGCTTTGCCTTTCTCAATGATTAAAACTCAAATATAGACGTACATACAAAACACATAAAGGTTCGTTTCTTTAACCAATCAACAGCGTGCCATCATTAGGGAATATTCCATAACTAGGGTTGAATGTAATGTTGGCACCTAAGGTACTGTTGACTGAAAACAGTTTATCCCAGCAACATAAAGATATCACCTTGGTTACTGATATTTCACTACTATTACCAGTGGTCACATACCGACATCTCACGTAAATTCGTATGCCAACAGGCAACAGCAATTGGCAGAAAATAAATTTTATAGGTGCAAAATATCGTACACAACTCGATATTGTTCTCACCCGAAAATCGATCTTGACGCTCGATTTCGTGTGGTAATTACATCGTTCGATCAATAACCTGATTCCACTACCGTAATGCGAAATTTTCTATTAACAGTTCCATTGACCAACCAACCGTTGTTTGACTTATTAAAAATAAATTTAAAATTAAATTTAGATGATAAAGTAACAAAATCAAATTTTTTTTCTTAAATAACATCTTAAATGTCAAGTTAAATTAATCGCGAAACTCATTAAAAAGAAATCAAGAAAACAACTTTGTTCCCAAATTATTTTGACATATTTCTCTATCCTAATTTGTCATAAAATTAATTCGATTCTTATTTTGTTTTGTTTGCTTTTGTTCTTGGATTTACTCATAGTTTCAATAAATTATTATTTAGTTCAATTTATTATGTTTTAATAAAGAATTTTTGACAGTTTGAATAAAAAGCGAAATAAAAAAAAATATGTCCAAAACGTTAAACTACTGTAAAATTTATGGTTCTATTGTATTCTGAGAAAAATATATAAAAAAAAACTACAACGAATTACAAGCAAAAAAAATTATTTCCTTTCATTCTTTTATTTTGTTGTCTTTTTTACATGTTTTGTTAAGATAGCTTCATTGTGTATATTGTGGTCTTAAAGATTGTGAACGAACGGCACTTAATGAGCCTCATATTTTGCCTTTTGGATTCAAATTTTATTACAAGTTTTTTAGCTATCAAAATAGGCCTTACAACTGATCACCATAACCAATTTTTAACGTGCATTATCATCAGTCAAATCGTATTTTTTTTTGTTTTACTCTCTGAGAAACTAAATTTTCTTCTCATAGTGCGTAAATTTTTCATTTGATCCAACATTGTACAATTATTGCTTGTTTTTTTTAAATCTGCATGAAAACAACCCTACCACAAAAAATAATAGTTGCGATATGGTTTATAAAATTTACAGAATACTGACATTTTGGATTTTGTAATAACCAAACATAGTTTTATGAAATTTCATCAATAAAAAATAAATTTGTCAATAATGTCAATAATACACTTGAGAATAATTTTTTTTTTCTTATTTTTTTACGGCATTCATGCTCCATGTAGGAGCGTTGCTAGGCTAATCAGCTTCGAATATTCACCACGGTGTTATTCTTTCTCTGATTTCCAAATATAACAAAATAGTTTTTTTCCGGGGTTAGGGTGTTAACCTTAGGCCCAACTCAAATTGTCGTGAATAGGTCCGTTCTGCATCTTGAGGTTACCAGAAACAACCTTTTTACACGTTTATATAGCGAGCCGCTTGATTCAAGACAGACGCCCGCTCCCAGCCGCCCCTAACATGGAGGACAGACGCTTGGGTCACATTGGTTCAAAGGCAACAATTTGCCGTGATGTAGCGTCATTGACTAAGCAATCTTTGCCCTGCTGCCCAGCTTGTCTCTGATCCACCAACCTAATTCTATCGGCATTACCCAGGCAGCACGGCGTGGATGTCGAATTTCGGATTTCGCTACCCATGACTTAATTGACTTAAATATTCACTGGAAATAACTCAATAAATTTAAATTATATAAGAACTGAATCTAAAAAATTATGGTGCAAATTATGAAACTTTTTGCAATCCATACAATTTTAGAGCGATCTAGTTTCGAACCAATGAGAAAATTTTTAAACTTTAAAAAAGTTTATCATTCTCATCAGGGCTAGCCGACTAGATAAACTCTACCAAAAAATGTCAACGCTAATGCATATAAACCAAAAATTGGGTTACAACTCTAGCGAAGTGTAAAAACAAAAAATTTACATAAACATACATTTAATAAATTCAGGTTTAGTCAATTAATTTCTCTGGAGATCACTGTTTTGTTATACTCTAGATATTCTAGTATTGAATAACAAAATTGTATCTGTGAGAAGAAGATGACTAGTCTTCACTTGTGTCTATTGACACATGATCAACAATTAATTCAGTAAATTATTTGTGATATAACATCACCCCGATGGAAAATCTCCCATCAAGAATAATATAAGAACTGAATCTAAAAAATTATGGTGCAAATTATGAAACTTTTTGCAATCCATACAATTTTAGAGCGATCTAGTTTCGAACCAATGAGAAAATTTTTATACTTTAAAAATGTTTATCATTCTCATCAGGGCTAGCCGACTAGATAAACTCTACCAAAAAATGTCAACGCTAATGCATATAAACCAAAAATTGGGTTACAACTCTAGCGAAGTGTGAAAACAAAAAATTTACATAAACATACATTTAATAAATTCAGGTTTAGTCAATTAATTTCTCTGGAGATCACTGTTTTGTTATACTCTAGATATTCTAGTATTGAATAACAAAATTGTATCTGTGAGAAGAAGATGACTAGTCTTCACTTGTGTCTATTGACACATGATCAACAATTAATTCAGTAAATTATTTGTGATATAACATCACCCCGATGGAATTAAGATTAAGATTAAGTTTCGACCAATCCAGTGTTGTACAAATTATTTATATGAAGTAATTTACTTAATTCTTTAAATGTTCAAAAATCTATTTAAATAGTGGAAATAATGTAAATAATGTAAACAATGTAAACGATGTAAACAATGTAAATAATGTAAATAATGTTATAATGTAAAGAATCCAAAGCAGATGTCCCAATTTGTCTGATAAGTTCATTTAATTTAAAATGAAAATAAAAGTATTAAGCAATAAATAATAATAGACGTAGATAATAATAGTGTGTGAATCGGTAAATGTTTTCATTTTAAAGCGTCCAGAAATATAAAAGATACAGTCACGATTACTAGTTCCGACAAATTAACCTGCAATAAAGGATACGTTGGTCATTTACTATCTAGTGCTGTGCGTTCTGTACAGTAAGTTATTAACGTAATTCTTTACATAAAAGGCTTTAATCCTCTAATGTGAATAATGTAAATAATGTAAATAATGTATATAATGTAAATAACGTAAATAATGTAAATAATGTAAATAATGTAAAATAATGTAAATATTGTAAATAATGTAAATAATATCAATAATGTAAATAATGTAAATAATGTAAATAATGTGAATAATGTAAATAATGTAAATAACGTAAATAATGTAAATAATGTATGTAATGTAAATAACGTAAATAATGTAAATAACACAAATAATGTAATTAATGTAATATAATGTAAATAAAGTAAATAGTATAAATAATGTAAATAATGTAAATCATATATGTCCCAATATGATTTTGTAGATTTTTGTTTACTCTCATTTAATACTGGTAAATCTTAAAAGAAACACAAGTTGTGTATACCAAAAATACTACAAATGTTTGCCGCCATTGAGTATGTTGGCGCTTTAGTCACATAAATACAAAGAAGTGGAAATAAAAAAACTAGCATTTAATCTTGTTTACTAAAAAGTGATAATTAGTAGTAACTTTGAATGTAAGATAATGTCGATGATTCATATGTGTGTAAAACCAGAAGCTTTATCATTGAATTATAAGTGTGTCAAAAAATCGTTAAGTGTGACATGAGAATGATTTTTTTATATTTTGTAACCCAATTTTTTTGGCAAACATAAAATGAGAAACATTTTTGACAAGAAATATTTGACACATAAAAGTACTTATTAATTTGGATGAAATAAAATGAAATTTAACATACAATTGGACATGAAATTTGACTGAATCCAGTTTACACTATTTCCAACTAATAAAAACAGTTGAAAAATATCAGGTTTTTCCAGATTAAATGTTATTTTATCACAGCAGTTGTATAACTTATTAAATAGATGCATTTAAACTAGACGGAAAATTTTCTGAATCATATCAAATTCTGGCACTGATGACTACCTAGATACAGTTGGGAAATGTCTGTAAACGCGTGTAAAATCAAACCATGTACAAAAGATTAGTCAAAACCATTACATAACTTTATGTTGTAGAATGGATATATATATATATATATATATATATATATATATATATATATATATATATATATATATATATATATATATATATATATATATATATATATATATATATATATATATATATATATATATATATATATATATATATATATATATATATATATATATATATATATATATTAGACTGGTCGTTAAAAACTAAATTTTCCGAGACGCCCCCTAGAAAAATTCTTTGGGGTCAAAAAACCACAACGGCATTATTTTTTTTTTTTTTAAATCAAAAGAACACGTGCCGCAAAATCGTTGAAGTTGATTTTTTGAAAAATTCGTAGATTTTTTCAAATATCTCATAAAATATGCAGATGTCAAAAAAAATTGCATAACCATTTTTGTAGGAAATTTAATTCTCTACAAAAAAGGTGGAGGGCATTTTTTCCCGAAAACGTATAGTTCTCATGATATTTTGAAAATGAACTTGTAAGTTTTCGTAATTTTTAAAAAACATAAAAAATAAAGATGACGAAAATCTCCTAATTTTCTTCTTATGCTACAGAATGAAATGTATAAAAAATAATCGTGACTAAAAAAATCAAAATTAGTACTTTTTCGTCGAAATTTTCATCATTTGGTTTTACGATTTTCGAAGAATTTCAAGTTTTATTTCAAAATATCATCAGAAATATAGGTTTTAGGAAAAAAATGACTTGGACCTTTTTTGTAGAGAATTAAATTTCCTGCAAAAATGATTAAGTGATTTTTTTTGACATCTGCATATTTTATGAGATATTAACAATTTTATCAAAAAATAAACTTCGACGATTTTGCGGCACGTGTTCTTTTCACTTTAAAAAAAAAAAATAAAGCCGTTATGGTTTTTTGACCACAAAGAATTTTTCTGGGGGGCGTCTCGGAAAATTTAGTTTTTAACGACCAGTCTAATATATATATATATATATATATATATATATATATATATATATATATATATACATATATATATATATATATATATATATATATATATATATATATATATATATATATATATATATATATATATATATATATATATATATATATATATATATATATATATATATATATAACATATCGACACACATATCGACATAACAAAAAATAAAAACTGCACGAACCAGAGGTATATGTGCATTTCGATTTTTAAATATTTAAAATCAATTTTATTAATTCACCAATTTGCAATGATTATGAAGTTTTTCTTTTTTCCTGTTTTTTTCCCATCTTACATGTAATCAGTACACCTTAATAATATTAAAAAGGAATTAAGACAAATTTGACATTTTTAGATCTTGCAGCGGATGGGTGTGACAAACAAATAACTTTTTTTTTTGTTTTATTTCGGTTCTGCGATTATATGAAAGACATTCATTTTATCTTGTGAATAAATCATAGAAAAAGCTACTCAGTGATGCAATTTAAATTTATTAGTGAAATAAATTGCATTTACCGTAAGTAACGTTAACATTTGTGCTGATTTTATATCCAAAAGATGTTTGACTATCGAAAAACAGTTTTGTGTTAAAGTGGTCAAAGATTTTTTCAGCTTTCCATACATGAACCAGATTGCAATTACTAACATAAATGCAGTAGGTTATGCTGGTGAACAACTTTTTTATCAATTCAATTTTACTTGGGACTGAAAATAGACACTTCAGCATTCAACATTTTTAATTCCCGTTTATTTTATAGAGTCTTTCTCAATTTATTTGTTACTATAATTCGGTTTGTGCATAACACATGACTTCAATATTTAACAATTGAAAGTTGCGAAATCACAACAAAACCACAGCACAGCTAAAGTGAGGTTCGAAAGATCACTACTTTGATTATATAAAACATCATAATCTAGAACAGGATTGCGTTGCTCGTACCGGAAAAGAACCATTTACCGATGCTTCATACCCACTCTGTATGCTATTTCCTCTTGTCTTCTTCCATGTGGGTGGTTAATTTAGAAATCCAAAGTAACAACTTTGAGATCGGACTTGAGTAAACAACAAGTTGAGTAATTGAGTAATCCAAAACGCTTTCAATATTATAGTTGAATCCGGCATGTTTTGGTTCAATAAATAAAAAATGTTTTTGGAACCGGTCTTAAGTGCCTATAGAAAAGTTTTCATTTTTGTGCGATATTAATCCGAAAAATTAGCCTCACAAATCTGCTTTCTTTTTTTAGTTGGCCACAAGCATCAACTGTATGTGTCATCAACATCCTGCAGCACATATTCTCAGTTTTGGTTGTGATTTGTTATTTGGAATAAACCTCGTATATGTGTTCTTTAATGAATTCAAAAGCTATTAGTGATGATGTGATATGAGCCTGCAACACACAACAAGCATTTTGCTAAGTTTTTAGTCTGACTGAAATTTGGTGAGGTTTAAATTCTATACAATGCAAACAAATCAAAAAGTCCATGTTATACGATATTATGTCAGCATTTGTCATGCAACGGTTACACGATAAGAGTTTTTGACTGTTCAAATTATCATTAACAAAACGAGGAAAAGTGAAATTGAAAATTAGGGAACAAACAAAAAAAAACCACAGACATAAAACAATTCTTTAAAGGAAAAAAAGGAAAGAGATAAAAGCTGAATCATAAGTCACTAGAATTGAATGCATTCAATTGAGCTGAATAAACAAATGCTTTGGAAAACGAAAAAACCGTAACATAGAACTGGTGTCCTTCTAATAACCATTTAATACCCTCGACCAACGACGCGATTTCGTCTAATGTAATTCAAGCGTTTGTTCTCCATGTCTGTCTTGGATCAAAAGGCACGCTATTTAAACATGTTTAAATGTTTAAACTCACCTCGGATCTCTAAAAACTTATACAAACCAAGTTGATAGATATACACTGGATTTAGTGGCATTACAAGATTTAAGATGGTCAGGCAGTGGAATCCATGAAAGAGCAAAAGGAAACACTCCTTAATATCGCGGTCCTCAAAACGGAGGAAAATTTGGGGCTAGATTTCTCATACATCGCACGTTAATCAACATTTCATCGACTTCTGTCCTACTAACATGCGGATATGTACACTAAGAATCGTCACTTAACATATATAATATAGCAATCGTCAATCTTCATGCATCTACCGAAAACAAAACAGACCATCGGATAACGACCACCGAGATTACGCAACAAATGCTTTGACGACAATTGCTGTCAAATTGTTGAAAACAAACGGAAACATCAACCAACATGTGGCTAATGGCGATCCTAAAGAGTGCTTTGCCAATGCGCGGTGTCTGCCAAAAGATTTTCACTCAAAAGCACAGCCATCAGACATGAAAGCAACTACCTTTCAACAAATGAACATGATGTGCTGGCAGAATGGTGAGCCCCTATTTCAAGACTTACTGCATAGAACGAATGAAATTCATCCTATTCGAGCTGTTGCTAAGTCAAGTGAGGAAATTTTTGTGCCCTACCCAACAATAGAATAAAAGGAAGCCTTCATCAACCTACTGAAAAATTGCATTTCACTATGCAATTTACACCGCCCTCTTAGTACTGATAACAATTAAACATTTTAACCAATAACAATTTTATTGGTTTTCTTAGTGTACTTTTTTCTAAATTTCAAAGAACTTTAAAGTTTTAGTCAGCGAATTGGG
This sequence comes from Diogma glabrata, assembly GCA_963693315.1. Classification (NCBI taxonomy): domain Eukaryota; kingdom Metazoa; phylum Arthropoda; class Insecta; order Diptera; family Cylindrotomidae; genus Diogma; species Diogma glabrata. The sequence goes on along the minus strand of OY856186.1, from coordinate 337,996,834 downwards.
TATAGTACATGTATCTGGTGTTTTTAAATATTTTAATGAAAATGTATTTAAATTACGAATTAATCCATCTAATTAGAAGATGAAGACAATTTGTTTAACTATGTAGACTGATGCGATTAAACCTTACCTACTCATACGCATACGTTCGTTTAGATATAAATTCATCAGATCGATACCTTTCAATTGAAATGGAAACACGTGACTCAGTGATTATCCGTTTACTTGTTTCCCATGTTTGATATTAAAAACAACTATTGTATGTTGTGAATTCAGCACAGCGTCAAAATTATTACAAAATAATAGATTAATAATTATATCACAAAATAAAAACATAATAATGAATGATTTGATTATTTGGGAACTTCACAAGTAGTTACACAAATCATTGTTCATCATCAATGGCGTTTTTGCTTCATAAGAATTGAACTACTATTTCTTTGAAACATCAATTACTTCAAGTCCTTATATTTAATTGGTTCAAACTTGGTGTATACGGTTATTATATAACGTTTCTAATAATCCTGCATATCTAGCTTCATGTATGTCACTACATAATGGCTTGAGTTTTCGTTGTAAATTAATTTTCTGGATTAATTGAAACTATCCTGAATGGAACAAAAATTAATATTTTTTGTATCAATGTACTAATTCGAGATCATGTTGCCGTGCAACATGACGTGCAACACAATAGAAGTATATAGAAAAAAATAAAAAATTAATTAAATTAAAATTTAGAATTCTTACATGGAATAGTAGATTGTATTACTAGTGCGAATGCGTTTTCCCAAACAAGAGTTAGTTTGCAAATAACTCGCGTTTGGAAAACACATTCGCACTAGTAATACATATTTTTTTTGTAACAAGTGCATAAAATTTATAAATATTTATTTAATTGATTATTTAATCATTTATTTAACAAAGTTATAAACAAATTTAAGATTTTTTAAATAATTAAAGTGCGCCATCTTCGTTGTAATAGTTGTAAATTATACTAGCTCGAAAAACTAAACATAAGAATCCAACTAAAACAGCTCATAGTAATCTAACTAAGCTGTCAAAATTGTAAAACTTACCTAAATAAATTGTTTTTTCTTGTAATCAAATGATGCAATGTTTTTAAGTTGTTTTTACTATATGGTAAAGTTATTTAAATTATTATTTTGATATTTTAGTGCTATCAAAATTTATATATAGAAAGATACATATGGATAGATTTAACTACAAATCTCGCATGCAGGCGGCGTGCGTGCCCGTGCACAAAATATTTTGTGGTCATATGTGCGGAAAAGTAGTTTTTTTCTTGTATTTTATTCTAGTACAAAATTGCATATTTTTTGGGCACGTGTTACAAAAATGAATTTTGTTTATGTACGTGGATGTTTGTTGTTGTTTTTACTAAAATGTGCTGTGTAAAAGGAATTATTATATGTAATATGTGTCCCAAAGATAAAAACCTTTTAAGATCTTGGTTCCACAGCAATATGCGATTTGCGGTGCCTAGCTAGTAGCATATTTCACGATCATCCAGTTGCATATTCCACGCACTATCATCATCGATATTTAAATCCAAATATATGAGTTATATAAGCAATATCGTGCAGAGTTGTGCATTTACATACATAAAGAATAGTTCTTTTACCTAAAGAATTATTATAAATAATAATTTTTTACGTAACAAACCTATTATAAAAACAACTGAATTCAACTGATTGCAATTCTACGTCACAGCATCTTAGATGTTCGTAACCCTCTCTGATTTCGATACAATTTCAAACACAGATGGTCAATAACAAACTAAAAATACCGTTTCTCTAAAAACTTGAAATTTTGCTCTGGTGACGATACAGAGTGGCGGTAAAGTCTTACAGGTTGCCGAAACATGAGTAACTTTAGCTACCGATTGCTAGCGTTTGGCTTAACCGATTTTATTCATTTATAGTTCATTGGAAAGGAAAGGCAATTGATAAAATTGTTATTTAAAACTTAAAATTAATTAAAATAGATATTTAAAATTTTGTAGCAATTTTTTAAAACTCTTAAACTAAAAAAATATCTTCAAAGATGGCGCTGTTAGTGGTATACCCGTATTTTTTCCAGAAAAAATGTTTAGCTAATTCTTAATCTAACATTTAATTCGAGAGATGGCACGATTTCTCCTTTAAAAATAACATTCTTACAAAATTCGTACATCCGCTATTTTTCAATTTTTTTTAAGCAATGCAAATTATCACTGCATTCTATTTAACTAAAACCTCCGAAATTCTTGTTTTATAGAAATATAATTATCATTTAATTATTTTAAGGATACAAATTAAGTATTTGAAGGTGTGGATGCTTTTTATACTTAATTTGTCTTCTCATTTACTTGTTATTTGTTCGAAATTATTATAAATGCATGTACCTCGTACATATTTAAACGCATTCTAGAAAGTAAATAATTGAAATATGATGTGAAATAAAATGTATGTTATATATAATTCATATACTAATTAACTTTTTATTTTTATTCTAGGTAATGTAATAATAAACAGTATATATTAATTAATAATATAAATTAAATTTGCATAACATATTAACGGCTCTTATCCTAACAAACATAGTTTTAACTGAATTAGAATATATTTTGTGAGCAATGTTTTTTCATCTTTAACATGTTTCTACCTAGTTGCTCTGATTTATCCTTTCCATACTCAAAACTGCGATATAGCCGCTTTGGATCAATATGTGAAATTTGATTAGCTGCAATTGGCACAATATGCTACCTCCAGTGAAGCTTATCATTAGGAAACGAATTCTGCAAGAGGTACAAATTCGAATTCGCGTATGTATATTAAACACATAATATATGCATATATCCATTAATAAAATAAAAAGAAACATAAAATAACATTGAAAGTTTATAACACACTCAACCGTTTCGAAAAAATTAACTGAAATACCCCAAAGTCAGTCCTCAGAGGTCTCAAGTGTAAGATCTTGATTTTTCCTTTGTTGTTGAAGTTATAGCATCGGCTATTAGTGCTACTCGTTTGACTTTGTGTTAAATTAAATGAACCAATTGGTGAATTGATGAACCAATAGGTGAATTTTAAAAACATTCGTTATTGGGTGTTGCAGTTTTAAATGACCTACTCTGGAACTATCATGTAATGGCAATGGTAAAAAGTGCGTCTAAAAACTCGGCCTCCTAAATAGATACAAAAAATTTTTCACTCCATACCAGCAACTGGTTTATAATTCATCATCAAAACTTGATTCCGAACAACATTGTCGCACTGCTGCTGACCTCGTTGTTTGTTACAAATACCGTCATCAACAGTGCTCAGATAAAATCAGCGGCATCATGCCTCAAACTTATTGTTACCCCCGTTCCACTCAGCAATCGACTACCGCAACCAGTGAAACGGTCGAAATGTCGCACTGTCATACTTGCAGATCGCAGAAAGACTTCTTTGTCCAAGCTGCATACAAATGGAATAGTTTACCGGAATCTTTAGTCTCAGGTAGCTTCAACCCGCAGAGGCTTAAAAAAAGCGTTAATCAACACCTTAGAACGCCAGTTGTTGTGGAACCTAAGTCCGGACCTAGGTCTTAAAATGCATTTATGTGTTGTTGTGACGCATATTCTAAACCCTATTACACAACACTTTTTATTAAAAAAAAAAAAAAATTCAGGAACACTTTTTGGGTGACCATCTCTGCCGAGATCTTGACTCGTAGGTTTTTGTTTAGAAAACCCAGAATTTAAAAAAATCAGAAAAAGGCTATTTTAATATTTTTAAGACTACGTATATACTCTAGGGTAGAATACAATTATTTTTAAATGGCTATAAGAAGTCCTTGGAAACCCCAAAGAATTTTTTTAAAAACTCTGAAAATACGACACATTTACATTCGATACCGAAACCACAATACAACTGAGAAATTTATTTCAAAAGGTACAAGCCAGATAAAGATTTGATACATAGATATCCTCGTGATTCGTGAATCTTCTATCAAGTTTGCAATTTTGTTTTTATTCACCATACTTAGTTAGCTTCATAAATATAAATATAAAAAAATATAAATATATATTTAACACTTACCTTCATCCTTATCTGTTAGATATCTGGATACCTCAAGTAACGAATAACTTTATCTAGTATAGATATATCATATACCCTACCCGAAGGTGAAGAAATCCGATTCTGATAGATATCTTCCAGATAAAGTTATCGACAACTTATCTGGAACTGAAGAAATCGGGCAACATTATTGGTTGTTATAAATTATTAATTAAATTAAATTATTTAGTTTGATCACTAAATCAGGAAATTAAAACACAATGGATTTTCTAAACGTTATAATTTTATTCGTTCAAGATTTTGTTATAAAAATATTTCTTCTGCTTCAATTCCCTTTAATTGTTCTTGTACTAACAATAATTTACCACTTATAATTCTATGACAATTGTTCACAATATCACTTTTCACTTATAATCTTTTTCTTTCTACTTATAACACTGTTAAGTTTAACTCGCCTATATCACTGCTAAATTTACTTTTTCTATCGCTGACAATTTTTATACTACTTTTATCCTCTAACAACACCTCTTATATATTACATAAAATAGCCTCGATATTCCTACAATATTCTAGAACACAAACCTTTTTTTATCAATATAAACATAATAACACGATCTTCAAATCTTGACACATAGGTGTGAGATCTACTCGTTTTAATTTGTTTATTTCTCTAATAGTTTTCTTTCTTATAAGATAAACAAAAACTTCCTATTACGTGTTTACTTTGGTTACGTTGTTATGTTATCTTTTATTGATTTATTTATTTTTATATTTATTTTGTGAAACTATTTTCTCTAAAGAGTATTTTCTCGAAAGATGTTCTATTGTGTTATGTTCTATCGTATTGCATAATCGTCACAATAGAAATTTGGTTAGAATTTTATTTTTAAAACAAAAAATGATGCCATCACGAAAATTTAATGTTGGATTGAGATTTAACTGAGCTTGTTGTTGCCTGGAAAAAAATGTGGTAACAATTCGTGTACCACTCAAAGCACCATCTTTGAAGATATTTCTTTAGTTAAACAGAGTTTTAAAAATTGCTACTAAATTTTAAAAAATTATTTTTAATAAGTCCTAACAGTCCTAACATAAGTCCTAAGTCCTAACAGTCCTACCTTTCTAATGAGTTATAAGTGAATAAAATCTGTTCAGTCAATCGTAAGCAATCATAGTAGTCAAAGTTACTCATGTTTCGTCAACTAGTAAAACTTTGTTTTTTTAAAGAAACGGTATTTAATATTGTTATTGACTATCTGTAAAGGGAATTGTATCTAAATCAGACGGGGTCGTTGCAAATGCTAGAACTTATGCAATTGCGGTGTCGCGCAATTGCTCTATAGCGGAAAGCAAGGGTTGCACTGAAAATGATAAATTAATCCAAGGGTTTTTAGCTTTAGCAATTAATACGAATTGAGATACTCAAACTTTTATTGAATGGAAAGAGCTGAGAATGCTAATAAGAACAAATTGTTCCAAATAAACAAAGTTCGATTAGCTTTAAATTAAATTTATAGTTAATATTTTTAATTATACAGTTAATTTGTTTTTCTTCAGATTTAAATAAAACCAAGTACAAGGCAGTATAAGTTTACTCTAAATAATAAATTAAATTAAACCTTAACTTACTAATCCATTAACGGTACCTACATTTATGCATAAAATCAGTTATACCAATCATATTGATGATTAAATTGTAATGATGATTATCATACTTACGAACATATCTGTGGCTCACGATTTCATTCATTAACATAAACCTTTTTTGATTTATGTAATTCATAATTTCGACCTTCAAATCATGAACATACCAAAATGGTTTTTCTGCACAAATTATTTTTTTTTCTCTCCCAAAATTATAATAATTTTCATGTTTATTTTTCCGAAATGAAATAGAAATTATTGAGGTTTGTGTTTGTAGATTGAAGTAAATTTTTTGTAAATGAATTGAGGTTGAATCAAACAGTAATCAATAAGACAAAAACTGTGGTATACTTTGGTTTTACATAAAATATTCGTTTTTCAACAGAAAAGAAATTATTATAGCGGTGAGGGAGATAATCTGAAGAAATTGCAAAAATTGTTGAATATGAAGTATACCTATACTGAAAAACAAAATTGGTGTATTCTCAACAGTACTGGTTCAAACAAGTCAATTTTTTTTAAGTTTTATTTTGTACAATTGACAAAACTTTTGTCAAACGTTAAAAACGATTTGTCAGTAGTACAAAATAACGAGATTGCTACAAAACCATGCAAGGGATGGGCTGTGACATATTTTGTTATGTGATATGATTTATTGTTTAGTTATTTAGTTATCCTTTTAAAAAAAATTTAAAACCCAAAAAATACATACAATTCAAATAAATAAACAAAGATGTTGCAACTATGTTGATTTGTACCAAACGCGGGTGCAGAGTGTTTACAATAAAATACGATGATTCGCCAATCGCCTCACTTTAGCATTAAATAAATTATAATTAAATCATACAATGTCACATATAACATGGCGATTGAAGATTAAATAATACGATGAACAATAACATCGCCTAACAATGGCGATTGTATAGAAATGCGATGAAACCTCTATGCGCCTAAATTTCTGTGTATATATTAAAATGCGGTAATAAAAAACTGCGCCTTACTTGGCGTTTTATATAAGGCGATGAAAACTCGATGAACCTAACATGGCGAATATTTTAAAATGCGATGGAAGAGGCAATCAAAGTTGACGACCTTAAACATTGGGATTTACCAATACATACTACACTTAATTAAAAAAATTGTCTATAATTCAAAATATTTATAATACGCAACAAATTTTCTTAAACAATCCAAAATATTGAAATAAACCAAACTTTATTTGCAACCAAATATACCGAAAAACTAGGCCCTAAATTTACACAATATTCTGAAATTCGAAATTATTTAAAGATTAAAAAAATAAGTTGTCAAAATAGTTGCTTAAAACGACGTTTTTGATTTTTATCTGTACCAAAAATGTGCTATAATCTGTTATAACTTCGATTGACAAATAAGTGTTCAGGAATAGCCTCAGGCCCCTTAAATAACGATGACTTGAACTTGTTTAACATTTGATGACTATAGGAGCTTGCATAGGCTGTAATAAATTTAGCTTGGATTAGCTGATGACAGCATTGACTTGGATATTTTGAAGAATAGATGATACGAAGATTTTACGTAACTTTATGTTGAGGACTGGGGGGTTATACTTACTTTAACTTGCATAACTTTATGTGGAAAACTGGATATCTGAACTGACTTTAGCTTTCATATTTTATTGTTGAAAACTGAATTAAATCTATAAGCCCGAACTTATATAACTTTATGTTGAAGATAGGATAACAGTACTGACTTTAACTTGCCAGAGTTTGCATCAAAAAATTTAAGACTGACTTGTTTGATTTGAGGAAAGTACTGCTCAACTGCCAGAATTATTATGCCTCATTGCTAGAATTAAATTACTTTGAGAACTACAATGATTTGCTCGCCCCATTTCTAGGCTTACTTCATTTTGAACACAACAATGATTTGATTGAGGACTAACTATCCCGTAAAATAATTTTTAAAAAATAGCTTGAAATGTGCATTGATTGTAGATGCCATAAAATCCCCGTGCACAAAATTGTGCATATTACATGTCATGCACATGATGTGCACCATACCGTGGCACATGTCGTAAAACGCCTTAGAACATATACCCACACATATTTCAGACGTATGCCTCACGAATAATAAAAAACTATGACTTATGAGATAACATGCCTTTCGTAATAATAAATTAATAAATTTTCTCCACGTTTTTTAGTACAGAAAAAATCGTGAAACTATAGCGCAATTTAGAAATATAAAACTCACTATAAAAAAAAATTAATTAAAATTTAACGCCATCTTGAAATATAAAACTTCATATAAAAAAATTAAAAACGTTTAATCAAAAACACTAATCCATTTTTTCATTAATCCATATCGCAAGATTCATTGTTTTTTGCATATAGGGTCAAATAATCGGCCTATGCATATATATCGAGGTTTTTGATTTTCGTTTAAAACTATGTGCGAAAGAATTTTTTTTTATTGTGAATGTAACGAAAACAAACACAAAAAACTAACGGCCACTTTGAATTAGGGATTGCAATCCTAGGATTTTTTGCTTCACGAATCTCGGGATGCCGGGATTCGTCAAGAAAAAAATCTCGATTGAAATCTCTACTTTGAAGTGAATAATTAATATAAAGGATTTAAAAACTTACTATATTTATTTAATATTTTTTGTTTGTCATTGTTCATGTCGGCATACTGATATTACGAATTTTGATCCTAAAATTAAAATAAAGTTAAAATTTGAATTAAATCAAAAGAAAAAATATAATTTTAATACAAACCAAGTTGTTGTGAAACGGATGAGTTAGTTTAAAGTTTAACAAAATAAATCACTCTTCCTTACCGACCATAAAAAAGGTAAACGCTGCATTGAGGGGAAACAAAAGCTAGGCTAAGTGGCAGACAAAAATTTGAATAAGCCAGAATGAATTTGATGATAAACCAAATAAGGATTTTCTTCACTGATCACTTCACTGATCTCCACTTGTGATCCTGCAATTTCCCCACAAATAATATGATACTAGTTTGTTAAAAATAAATTGGATAATAAATTGTTATTAAAATTTTATTGTTTATTATTTTTCATCAAAGCATTCATAGTAAATTATCCAGGAATTCCACAACACTTGTGTCAGAAGTGGGATCCTGCAAGATAACGTGAAAGATAAGAAAAAACTGTTTAGGAAACTTGGTGACATCATCAAACAACCGAAGCGTTGCAGAAGAAAATAGAACTACTTAAGAAAAATTGCGCATCACATCGTTTAGGACCAGATGAAGGAAGTGATCATTCTATCCTCGGTGGTAGAAATGAACAATCATTTCTGGGCGGTTTACCAACACCTCAGACTTCACCAGTAAGAAATGTTAGCGCTGTAGCCCCAACAGCTGTAGTAGAGGCGAAACCTTACCCGTATGATAGTACAAGTAGTACCACACCCAGTACTATCACACCCAGTTCGAGATGACTTCAGTTAGTAACCAGTGGGATGATTGCACGAAAGCCACAAAATTGGTTTTAATGTTACGTGGTAAAGAGCTGACGATTTTGTACATCCTACCCAAACTTGATCGGTGGGATTACACAAAATGGTCAGACGCTCTTAAACGACGATTTTCTGGTGAAGATGCAAGCAAAATTGATCACGTTCGATTTGATCAACCACAAGAGCATCTATTTGAATTTGCCACAGATATTGAAAAGGTGGTTCGGTTGGCTTTTACGGATTGTTCAACAGCTGCACAGGATAGGATTTTGATGATGCAATTCATTAATGGTATTGCAGGTATTGAGGTTCAAGACCTTGTACGCATTACAAAGCCTCAAGGCTTAACCGAAGCAGTTACAACCAGAACTTTTCGGGAAACTCTCTTCAGTCAGCCTTGAAGGGCCCGTGAAGTCAACCCCAATTCACAACATGAATTTTTATGCGGGATAACGATGATATTGGAAGTAAATGTAGCGAGCCAACCTTGTAGATTTGTACTTGATACTGGGGCATCAAATACAATTATCAATAGAAGAGTCTTGGAGAGTGTGGAATCACTCATACAACAAATGAGGAGCAACGTGGTACTAAAAACAGCTTTTGAGGACCAAAAGTCACCGGTTATATGATGCCAGGAGTTAAGTTTCTTAATTGGTGATATTGCGGTGGATCAACCCGTACTGGTAGCGGATATGGCTAACGAGGGTGTCGTAGGTGCAGATTTTTTGCTGAAATATTGAGTTGTGATTGATTGAAAGATACCGGCATTGTTAATAAATGGTGTTGAAGTTCCAATATGGTTGGGAAATGTTCCACAACCAATTATATCTATGGATTGTATGTAAACCATGGTTGGAAGGAGAGGGTCTTGGGACATCTACCACTCAAATGGAAGGATTAAGTATTGCCATCGGTAAGAGTTATTTCCGTGATGGTCTAGTTCTGGTTAGAGTGGCAAGCGTCATAGATCAGCCGATCACTCTCTCGCGTAGTGACAGCATAGCAGCCATCTCAAAGGTGAATTCGGCGAGTATGTCACAAAACAATTTTCAGGATGATGTTACAGAATCAGTGAACTTGAACATATTATTGGGCTACTAGACAAGGGTGGACATCATCTAAATCAGAAACAAAAGAAAATTCTTTGTAAGCTTCTGATAAAATTTACTGATGTATTTTCCAGAGGTCCTGATGATAGAGAACGAACATCGATGGCAAAGCATAAGATAAACAATGGTAGTTCGCAATCTCTCAAAAAGCGACATCGAAGTCTTCCATTAAGCAAAAAAGATGTAGAACAATTACCTCAGGATATGCTTGAGCAGAGAATTATTGAGCCTTCCGGAAGTCCCCGAGCTTTTCCTGTCATATTTGTCAAGAAAAAAGATGGCAGCACAAGATTCTGTATGGATTATCGCCAGCTTAATGAAATTCCGAAAAAATATTTGTTTTTATTTATTTATAAAAATCCGATATGAATTCATTTCCGATACCTAGGATTGATGATTTGCAATATGCTGCGACTGGATCCCAATGGTTTTCTACTATGTACCTTCGAAATGGTTATTGGCAGGTATAGATGGCAAATGAAGAAAAAAAACCGCTTTTACTCAGGAATAGGGCTTTGGCAGTTTAACGTAATGCCTTTTGGCCTTTCAAATGCGCCCGCTACTTTTGAAAGGTTGAAGCACACAGTATTGCAAAGCCTGCTGTGGTCAACCTTCGTCATTTATCTAGATGATCTTCTTTCCCATGCCAAGACTTTTGAAGAACCGCTCAAAAATTTGGAAACAGTATTACAACGCCTTTGGACAACCAATTTAAAACTCAATCCAAAGAAATGTCAGTTATTTCAAATTCAAGTGCAATATTTAGGTCACATGATTTCAAGAAATGGGTTAGGAACACATTATCACAAAATAAAAGTTGTACAGAACTGGCTATAATCTAACCAACATCAAAATAGGATGTTAAAAATTTAATAGGGCTCGGCACATATTACCGTACACAGTAAAAAAAATCTATTGAATTTTACATGCTTTGGATAGTGGGCAAATTTGCCTATCCTTGTCATGTAATTTTACATACAATAAAAATTACTATAATGCTGTAAATATTCAATTTATAATCAAGTAATTTTACATGAAATTACTGTAAAATACTGCGGGAATGAAATGTAAAACAACAGTAACATGAGTGTAAATCTAAATACTGTTTCTGTTTAATTACAGACGGACAGTAAAATACTGCGGGCAATGGCGTGTAAAACAACAGGAATATGAGTGTTAATCTAAATACTGTTGCTGTTGTATTACGGACTACTAAATGCGATTTTAATAGCTCGTCCGTAATATTCAACTACTAGATATTCAATTGTTCGTATCAAATCCAATAAGAAAAAATGAATTAAAATGATCAAATTGAAATTTTAAAATATTTATTAAATTCATTAAATTCATTTATACATTTTATTTTGAAAAAATTCATAAGAAAAGATATGTAATACTTCAAAATTATTAATTATTAAAATTATTATTATAGAATGTGTTTTATAAAATTAAGCACTTTGGCCTTATGGTTTAATTTTTTTTTCTTGATCCTGAATAGTCTGTATTCAATTTTAAGCGCGTTCTTTGCAGCACTTCAAATGTTTGGGAAAGGCCGGCTGGGTATTCTAAATTAAATACAAAAAATGAACTGATTAGCTCATAAATTGCTCTTTTAGTTGAACAATGTTTAGAATTCATTATTTGATTCTCTATTATTAAAAAAAATGTATTTTCATCATTCGAATCTGAGGAAGAAAAATAAAAACATTAGTAAAAGAATAATATAACAATTTAAGAAAAGTTAAAATATATACATATACACATGTAATTTATAATTTACACATATAATTTACCTAATGTAATTTACACTGAAAAAAATTTAAAGTAATATGTACAAAAAAAGTGGTATATTTGACTAAACAATTGTCAATAGTAGCTCAACCATAAAATGGTAAAATTAATTAAATCATTTTTATAAAACTGGCAAATCTGTTTGTTCGATTATACCAAATTTATTGTCAGTTTGAAAAACCATTTTGTTATACGTGTTTGATTAGTTAGTCAGTTAAACAAAACCTTTTTGTCAAAGTATAAAGAAAGTTGTATAATTGATACACATATTGTCGTTCTATTTGATCAATATTTGTTATAGGTCTACTAAGTATTTGATCCAATTTACAAAGCCGTTGTAAACCTAGTATGTTTTGTAATACAATACATTTGCCAATAGTTTTATCAGATCTACCGATTTATTTTACCAGTGTTACAAGATTTTCGGTTCATAGTACCAGAAATTTGGTAAAACAAGAGGAATATTTTGTCACAACTAGCATTGATTTAGCCGTTTCAATATAACTGTTTTGTGGATCGTAGAATTTATCTCATAAAATTCAATATTAGTTTTTGTGGTCCTTAAACTAATACGCAAAAGAAAAAAAAGGAAAATTATTACGTTTAACTTAGGTCATTTCGTTTATTTAAAAGTAAAAATATATCCATAATATATAATTAAATTACAAAGCATATTCAATTCTTAATTTTTTCTTTATATTCCATTTAAATTCTAATTATTTTATTCTTTATTTCGAATTTTTTATAAATTTATTTATATTTCTAAAATAGTTTTGAAAACCAATACCCTTCCACAGTTCTCAACTTCCACAGTTAATAATTTACATTAACTAAACTACGAAAATTAGCACTTTATTCACAATAAAAATATTATCCGAAACACATATCAATTTATAAAAATATTGCTGTAAGAATTGCCACACCATTGCTGACTCAGATGGAAATTCCAAATTAAAAACATGGAATATTTTCACTTCACGTTTGCGAATTATTTCACTTTAATTGAAATTATAATTTTAACATAAATCACAAATCACAACATTAAAAATATTGTGTCTTTAGCAGAATAAACTAAAAATAAAAGAAGTATTAAAACTATATGTATGCTTAAATAAATTTTTAGACAAATTATTTTGTATATGCCATCAGTTCTTGATGAATTCTAACTTTCTTGTTTGTATGTGCAACAAAATATTTACCATATTTGCACAAAGTTTGTTGCTTAAATCAACAAAAAAACTTGTACCTAGGATTAAAAATATTTTAAATTCTTCATTAAATGCTTGTAATAGTAGCTAATTATTTTTAGAATCTACAAAACTTTTTTAGGTTTAATCAACCATCAATTTTAGTACCACTGTCAAAATGTTTGTCATGTCTACGCTGTCTGTGTGAACCGATGACAAAACACTTATAAATTTAACCACATAGGCTTACAGTAAAATTTATTAACAATATTAGTACCGATAACAAATAGTTTGTAGTTTTTATCAAATTTTTGTTTGTTTATTCTTCTGAAAATGTTTTGTAAAATTGACAAAATGCTTGTCAAAGTTTGACAACAGCTTTGTCTACTTTACTTAATTTCAGTTGATATTACAAAACCAAATCAACAAAATCCTTATTGTAGAATACACTAACATATTTTTTTCAGTGTACATTACATGTAGGCATTTAACCAATTTTCAAGGGTATTAATCATATCGTATAGATTTTTAGGCTCTTGTTGTCGGATTTTTGAATATTTAGTCCAAACCCTCGACATTTAAAGCCTGATTATTTGACATCATATGCACAATATAAACAACCTTGCTATATGCAAAAAGATTGATTGTTGTTTTGATTAAATCTTTAAAATATATTTTGTATGGAATTTATATTTCGAATTGGCGCTAAATTTTTAAATTTTTGTATATTGAGCTATATATTTCACGGAAAAATAATTATTATCACGGAAACAATTATTATTAAAACATTTTTACACCTAAATATTTTTGCATATAAATAACTTTACTTACATTTTTAAAATTTTTGTTATTAAATTATTTTGTAAATTTTATATTTTTTAAATTTAAGCACACCACAATAATATGAAATGCACTTGTAAAATGAACTTGTATGATCTTATTTATTATCCGTTTGTTTACGAAATTTAACGATTGCATGTGAAATCGTTCGTTATATTAATTTTACATGCCAAATCGTTTTATTTACGCTACCGTTAGTAGTTTTCAATTAAAACATAAGTAAAATAACAAAATTAATGTAAAATTCAATGAAAAAGCCTGTAAATTTGCATTTTAAATATTAATTTACTGAAACAAAGTATAATTACATACATTTTTGTTTAAAATATAATAATTTGTCGTATTTTACATGAACCCAGTTTTTTTGTCGGTAAAATCATGTAAAATCTGCATTGAAAATTCAATTTTTTTTTGACTGTGTAGAGAGGTTTTCAAATATTGCTAGGCCACTACATCGTCTTACCGAAGACAACGTAATGTTGCAATCGACTTTTCTAATAGATACCACGGTATCTATTTACCAAGGGTTTATTAATTTATTTCTTAAAAATGATACATGAATTTACTGTAAAAAAAAAGACGCGGATTCTACACAAGAAAGATCTCCAATTCAGCACTAATATAATTTAATTTATGTCATCCTGACTAAAGAACAAACAAAATATATTAATATAATTAACATGCAACTAACAGGTAAAATCTAACATGAGAGAAGTGATTATTCAAAAAAATGTGTTGATTGTATTCTTGTATCAATTTCCAGGTAGTTATGAACATTGGGCGTAAAAAAATATTCTTTTCAGCGAATATTCACATACAGGCTACAACCGTAGCTGTCCAACGTAGCAACATTAGCAACAGCGGACTGATAAGACCTTCAGACATTCCGGTTCAACCAAAATATGGTACTCTCAAAAATAGTACACCTTTTTTTGTCGTGGTTACATAAAGAAAATTCATATGCAACGGTCAGTTCCATTCCGGCAACGATAAAAAAATGTAATTTAATATAAATGATGGAACGTGTAACAATATGATTATGGAAAATTGTTGTATTGTTGGAGGAGCGATTAATGATTCTTTATATTGATTGTTAATTGTACGGACAATGAATAATGTAATGCATTGTCGAGAATATTATATCTATTGTTATGCGTGTTTGCAGATGTTGATGCAAAAATACCAATTAGTCATGTTATAAGGAAGAAAAATGGGAAAGTGTTTCGATTGGACGGAAATGTATCTTTGACTGTTCGTTGGTTGTTTAACCGTCAACTACCAAAGCATACATTCCCTCCAATCCACCATGACAGAGCCTGAACTCGTTCTGGATTGAGTGTATTTCTTTTCGCAAAGGCTACTGGTTAGAAAACAAGTTGAATTGTGGCATAACAGTAAAGTTTTAGTGAACCATCGAGTGTGAAGAGGCATTTAACCAACTAAAAACGTCACTCACAACAGCAACACTATTAGAATTTCCGGTTACAGAGAAAGATTTGAAACTCGATACGGATGCCTGCAATACTGGAATAGGGGCCGTGTTATCACAGAAACGTGCGACAAAGAAGCAGTAATTTTTTATTTTAGCAAAACGTTGGGAAAAGCGGAAAGCAACTATTCTACGACACGGAAATAATTATTGGCTGTCATTTGAGCGGTGGAACACTTTCATGTGTATTTATACGGAAGAAGCTTTATCATTCGAACTGATTGCGCAGTATTAACGTGGCTTGTATCTTTTAGAAATTCTGAAGGGCAGCTAGCAAGGTGGCTGGAACGATTGCAGCAATACGATTACCAAGTCAAACATAGACCTGGTCGAAAACATGGCAATGCTGACAGCTATCCAAACGTCCTTGTTCTGAATGCTTGCATTATGATGGTAAAGAGAACAAATACTTTAACGAGTATTGTTATCTCATGAAAGTGTAAGAAATTGATGCTACTGGGTAAACCATCTGCAAGACATTGATGCCTGGTTTAAAAATTCTGATACTTATGCCACAAGAAAGGATGCAAACAGAAAATGCTGAGGAGAGCCTCAAAAATACGATCAAATGGCCGATACGGTAGCTAGAGCATTAGTTGAGTTGAGATCAAGGTAGAAACTTTAAGTCAGACGTGTTTAAGGCAACGGTAAAAATACTATTAATAAAGAAAACTAGAACAACCTCGTTACATCCCTAATCCGATGGAATAATTGAACTAGTCAATAGAACTCTTTTGGACTACCTAGCAAAGTTTAGTAATGACAATCACAAGAATTGGAATCAGCTTTCGCCATTGTTTTGTCTGACTGACTTACCGCTCAGCAGTTCACAAATCAACCAATCAAACGCCAAGAAGGACTAAAAAATTAAAGAAAATGACAACAACAGAAAATTAACTACATTTTACACGAAATACGTATAAAAGTAAAAAACCGAAAAAGGGAAAACAATATAAAATTTAACATAAAATTAAATTTAATTTATATATATCTATATCTTTAATTACTAACACAATAAAAAGAAAATTCGATTTTTGCATGGCAACAAAAGATTTATAAATTTAACTTAAAAGTAACACAAATATTTTAATTATTGTGTAATGAAATACTAATTCGGTATTTAATGGAATAAAGACAGATCGGTTAAGGGAGAGAACAGAATTTCTGTTTATTCAGTTAATAATTCTATTTTAAAAATTACATCTTCCTAATTTCGTATACAATTTCAAAATGTCTCTCTTTTTTCCGTTTGCTTGAACGCGTAAAACTGACAGATTTTTCAAAGACATATTATGATTATGAAGTCGATAACATGGTTAGCTATATGGCTGAATCTGTTTAACCTCGTTTCAATTATGCAAAATGTTCATTTGCTCTCACCTTGGAGCTTCTTCCAGTTTGGCCTATGTATTTAATATTGCAATCATTACACTTCATTTCGTATAAGCCAGATAAATATATAGGTTTTGGAGTTCGGCGGTAAACTCTAGAGTCTAGCTTATGTTTTAAGCACAGTGAATTTATTTTTGCGCTATTTTTATTATTAATGGCTCCAAATTCTTCAAATGTTTACATTTTTTGCTCTTGCTTGAATTATTGGGGTTTGGTAGTAGTAGTCGTAACCTCTGTATTAAACTTTAGTTGCACTATTACATTATTTAAACGTTGTACAATACTTACAAAATAGGCGCAGCCATTTTGCATTAAAATCTAATATGAAAAATATGAATTTACTTTATCATTTATTACTGATAAAAATGTTCATTTTGTTCAAAGTGTTCGTCGTTACCAATTAAGAAATAGTATCAGAAAAAACAAAATACATCTTTATAAATGTTTACTGTCCTTGAATCGGATAACTAGATTTGGTTGCATTACATGAATCGAATAACTTATGTAGGCGATGTATAGCCGAGTGTGTTAACGCACTAGTCTTACATTGTTAGGGTCGACGGTTCGAATCCAGTCAAATCCAATATGGATTTTCTGGATGAGAATTACAGAGCCGATTTAGATGTTAAGTATTGGTGTTGGGTAGTTCATAAGTTAGTTTAAGCGAGGAATTTTAGATACGGGATTGCTGATTGGCGATTGCAGATTATATGTAGCGATGTATAGCCGAGTGTGTTAACGCACTAGTCTTACATTGTTAGGGTCGACGGTTCGAATCCAGTCAAATCCAATATGGATTTTCTGGATGAGAATTACAGAGCCGATTTAGATGTTAAGTATTGGTGTTGGGTAGTTCATAAGTTAGTTTAAGTGAGGAATTTTAGATACGAGATTGCTGATTGGCGATTGCAGATTATATGTATAAGTGATTGTCCTTGTGATTGTCTCGTAAAAAGTAGTAGCTAGATACGATTTGCCAGGTGTCTGTAACCGGGTCGTTCACTCCTAACTTATAATTACCTACCTATCCTTACCTAATGTTAGATGTAAAACGGCTGTAGGAAGTGGCCCGGCCGTAATCCGGGAGTCTCGCCTAGTGCTTGGTCCTACAGTCCAATCAATCAATCAATCAATCAATTACATGAATCAAATAACTTATGCAGTTAATATTCTATGTTGCAATCAAATCAATCACGAAATTCTTTTAAAATCACGATTTATAAGATTTTGTATCAATTTCTTATAGTTTTTTATTTTTTCTCAGTTTTTCTTTTGAATGATTATATTGTTAAATGTTATTATGGTTTTGATAATGATTATAATGATGATGATGATGATTACTATAACCTTGTCCTATAATAAATAATTTGATGTTATTGTACAGTTTTTTTTTGTTGCTGAGAAAAATCTAATTAAACTATGATTGAAGTTCATCAGAGTGTAACATAATTTATGGAAAGAGGTCACGTGGCTAAAGTAATTTTACATTACTGTAAATTTGAAACAATTTTCATTAAAAAAATATATATTTTTAAGGATAATCTGGAAACTATGCAACTGAAAATATTCAAAATAAAATGGATCACATGCTGTGAAGTTGGCACAATTTTGTTTTACTGAATTGAAATAATTTAATTCAATTTCCATTCAAAATAATAATGATAATCACTTTGATGTTGATTTTTTACTTTTGAATAGGTTGATTGTTATACGTAGTGTTGGAGTTGAATCTTTATTTTGTTTTGATATATTGAGTAATTGAAAGGCAGTTCATTATGTGTAATCAGATTGTGAAATGGTTAAATTATATTGTAATTGTACTGTAAAGGGGATGAGTTAAAGGAATTATATTTTTTGATATTTGAGATACATTTATTCTATATATTAAATCGAGGTATATGATATCCGTTTTTACTATTTCGGTTGTTTTATATGTATTTTGCATAAAGATGAGTTTATAAAATTATTTTTATCATCTGACCAACCTTGTACATTTAGATCAATAAGATTTTAAGAGATAACTATATATAATATGTGGTGATTAACCACTTCGTTTTTAAGAAATACTCAGAAGCTTAAATATTGTATTTAAACCTGGCAAATAAAATAAAGAAATAAATATTTTAAATTTGGAAAAGACTTAACAGTTGTCACAAAATTAAATTATTGTTGTGTTATAATAACTGAGTTTCTGTTAAAAGACAGACCAGGAATTAAAAACCAAAAAAGTTTTTTTTATCAAAAGTGTTGTGTTATAGGAATAGAAATTACAATATGTGTCACAATAACACATAGATGCCTTTCAAGACCTAGGTCACAAACAACATGCACTCTAAGGTAGGTGTTGATGAACACTTTTTTTCACTTTTGTGGATTGAACGCCTCCGAGACTATTAAATCAGGCAGAGCATTCCATTTGTACGATGTACGGACAAAATATCTATTTCAAATGGATATAACAATGACAAAATGGTTTGAAATATAAACAAATAAAACTTTTTTGATCAATTTTTTGTGCCAATATTAACTGATAGATAAATCGTCAGTTCCAAAGCAATTACGTGTAATTGCATTACAAAACAAATTGCCTAGAGCCGCCGGTTATGTCATAAACAATAAACCATAATTTGCTGATGGAGACAAGGACGTTGAGCATCTACTACCACGTAAAATTTAGATTTCTCGTTCACGAGATCTCTATAGGAGGCATATCAACGATATGTATAAGCCATCATTTCAATTATCTTTAGTCTCTATAATATTTTAAAACATATTGATCGGGCGATCGCCAGTAGTCAAATATTTTAACCGATTCCAAAATTTTTCTGAACTGTTATCATAAACTCAGTCTCACCTGGTTGCTTTGCTAAAGCTTGACCAGATAATTGTTATGAATCTTTTAAAGAACCATAGCGAACTTAGTCTTGAACAACGTTATTAAATCGGCTCAATCAATAACTGATGCTAAAATTAATCACAAAACTTGCAGCTATAGCACCACCACAGCAGCAGCCTTCTTTCCGCGGAGAAACGCTAATTAGCTTTTAGCAAATGCTTTTTGACCATATTCACAACCCATAAATAATTTTAACAAATGAGTGAGATGGTTGACTACTTACAAGTTAAAAAAACCTCAGGTCTTTAACAATATCATCTGATGTATTGGTCAATTTACAACCGGTCATACTTCGTATAATGCGTTAACGCAATTATGTTGCAGACCTACCATCAAGTGCATGTAATCAAGACGTATCGACTAGTGACTATAAAATGCATGAATTTAATGTTATACGACTCATCGATTTGCAAAAACATGACAGACCTTGAGAAATCCTAAAGTTGAATTCAAGATCAAACTAAAATTTAGAGCTAATTCTGTTTTCACACTCAAAAACTAGATCGTGGCGCATATTTTTAACGGTGAAAAATCGTCCATATTAACCAATTGCAAATTGGGATAAGATATGACATTTCACTCGCTACCTATAGGTGCATATCTTTGATACAGCTGCCTTTGTATCAAAAACATTCCTATCACAATTTATTTTGAGCTGAATAACAACAGATCAAGGAGCATGTTTAGAACCAAAACTATTCATAATATCTTCAGATCACTCTGGCTACCACATGCTCTTATGGTAACACTATTAATTAAAAACATCAATGACACTTCATTTACCAATTGAGTCAACCCATCCAATTAGAGTGCCAATCACCAATACTAAACTGTTAGGACTAATAACAACGCTAAAAGCGGACCTCAAGTGTTATTTCACATATTAAGTCTACGAACAGCTCCAATGGTGAGCAACTTGTCACAAGGCAGGACTGGAAAGGCATAGAGCCCACCATTACCACCTATTTACAAACCAGGAGAGGTATATGACTACTAGGTGAGGCAGGAGGTAAGCGAATTTGATACCAGGTGGTACTTGATGTTCCTTACAGTGTGTTTGTTTTCAGAAAACTCAAAGAACAATCCTCTAGAGCGCTCTTTCCTCACACGATAATGAATACGGTGAAGCTGATGTTAGTCGAAGAAGCACTGGTTGATCAACTGCCGAAAGACTATAATAAACGGTTATCCGATTACTTCCGAGATTTAAAAATTAAGAATAAAAAAAACAAGATTATCATTTGGCCTCTGACTCAGAAAAATCTCTAATCTCAAATAATTTAGTTGGTCATATTAAATGAAAATTCCCAAAACATATTTGTAAATATGGAACGTTGATTACATATGTCGGTTTTCCTTATTCAGAGATTCCTGCATTAAAATGTAATGGAATTGATTTTCGTCCTGCTGTATCACGTGAATTTATAACTGTAGTTGTATTTATCAATTTCTTAACTTTTAGTATATCCCCACTTTTACAGCTTCAAATAGCTCCCGTCATAGATCGTTAGACATTATATAGTTACCAAACCACAGTTCACAGGGAATGTAGATCGAATTGGATTTGTCAATTTCATTTAAAATAAATTTCTGCTGTCAACATTAACAAAGAATCTATTTAATATAATTTTGTTCCTTTTGATTCACAATTTATATAAGAACATTTTATTTTAGATCCATTTCACAATCCAACTCATAATTGGTGAAAAACACGAGAAATCAGCAAAAAACATGCAATTTTGGAAATGAGGTTTTAATTTTGTATATATAGGTATTGGAATTCATTAACATCAATAAAAAAAATTTTCTGCTTCATTAGTTTTTTTTACCCTGTTTTAAAATACAGGGTGATAAAAAATCAAAAAATTGCTTGATCCTGGTGTATTGAAATGGCTCTACAGTCAAAACTACTGGACTGATTTTAATGTTATATAGCTCAAAATGTATTATATCTCAAACGAATCAACTAGTTGATAGATTACGCCAATTAAAAAACAATTCCTGGAACACGAGGATATCACTCATACATTCCTACAAATGATGGATCAAGCTTAGCTAAACGTTATTCTAACTCGCGCAAGCCAATCCAGATTACAAAACAAACATCAATTTAACAATGCGAATGTTGTTATTTAATGGCGGGGCCCATATAATCCTCTCAGACTGCATCTAATCTAGACGGCAAGCAACTTTAGCGTAGCTAAACATTGTGAAGTTCACCATACCATAGCAGGGTCAGGTGTGGTGACCATGAAATTCATTAAGAAACAGGTCAGACTCAGACTAATACAAAAACATTCACAAAAACTGTGTGAGTCACCTTACAAACAGTGAGGCAATGGTAATAAGGGATACCAATGCAAACTCACCTAGAGCGTGCATTATGGAAGGGAAACCATTAATTTTTTAACTCTTTCAGATTTCCTCTACAGAGCCTTGGTGAACTTAACAGCTATTATCAAATTCGGGTACATTTGCTGTGAGATAGCTTCTTTTCAGGAGAATGGATAACGGATAAGGTGGATAACGTGGAATGATGTAACAATAAAATATGGCCTCCATTCATCGGTTCTGACGCAAAATGCTCACAATGAGATATGGAGAAGTATGGACACAAACCATAGAGATGAGTTTCTGTTAGAAGAAAATTAAATGTAATAAAACTTCATCGTGTTGAACGTTGAGTAAACTAGAGTTAAGAATTAAACGGAGTCTCAAGCGAACCTTCGTTGTGAAATCATAGTATATGTATGAACTAGATAGTAAGACCCCAGGAACACAAGATGGGAACAAGCCAGCATATGAGAAGACTCCACGAGCTCTACACAAATCTATCAGTAGGAGAAAAGAAGCTTTAGAACCTTCCGTGGAAATATTTCCGCATCGTCATTGCGGTGACCAGACAAATTAACCACTGTTGAAACAGAACGTTAAGAACAAGACTTCACTCCCAAGGCCAGACGGGACGTTAATGGCAGACGGCAGAGATCAGTTGTTGTTCTAGAAACACACTTTCGGAAGGACACTATACCTTACCGGCCACTAGATGTGAATAATATAGAAAGTTTAAGCCAAGCCTTGAGTAATGTAAAAATGATTGATACACTGATTAGGGAGGATGGTTTTATATATGTAATATAAAATGCTTCTCTGGTCAACCTTGCTGTTCAATTTCACTATAGAGAACGAGACAGTAAATAACAAGGGAATCACTAACTGTCCCTTTCTATGACATTGAAGTAGTCTTGTTCACCACCACACTCTGTGTGGTCGGGCAAGGCCTCAACTGCAGCACTTTTATATGGGTATTCACCAAGAAGCAGATACGATGCAATAAATTTTTGTATAAGTGGCAGCACTACAATTCCACACAATAATCCTGTCGAATTTAATCTAGTCAACGGACAAGCTTTAAGCGTACCTTCCCTAATCTCTAGCTCAATTCGGCTGCTTTGGACACATCCAAAACATGAGCAAGCAAATGGTGATGCAATGAATTCCAATAGACAATTTCTGCACTGCAAAAATACCGCAAAGCAAATACAATCTTTTCTTTTCCTAGAAGGGAGTGATTTCACAATAACAAGTCTTAAGTTACCAAAATCTAAATGCACTTAAATAACATAACACGTAATTTTTAGAATTGAAGATTTTTGTCGTTGGGAAAAGTGCAGTAAATGTGGTTGCTCTAACAAATCTTGTTATATTTTTAGTTTAATCACAATCTGAAATGAATTATTGTACGGACTTTATTCCGTAAATCATTAGTCAATACTACATTGACGTCCAGTTAATCAAACAACGCAAACCATATTTTTTTGGTTTTAGAGAAAATCACTGTCTACTGTTTTTTGCATATTATTGAACATATATAAAATTGAGAGTATGTCTGTTTGTCCTTTATGCATTAATACATTAATCATCATGAAAATTTTTATTTAACTATTGTTTTAAACGGTAGTTTGCTTTGATCAATGTTTTTTTTTATTTAACATAATATTTATGAAATTAAAAATAACGTAAGAAAGATAGTATAACCTGAAACAATTACATTTGTATATCAAAATTATATGTATTGGAATTTTATCATCTTCACAAAATATGTTGTCGGCTTGGAATTGTATGTAATACATGTTTCTAAAATTAAGCGAAGACTTAATACTTGTAACTTGATACTTGATAAAATCGATTATATCGATTTAAATCTCACAATTACGAAACGGAAATCGCATAAATTCTATACAAAGAAGCATAGATTATGTATGATTAAACATGGTTGGCAATCATGATAAATAAAATAATTAAAAATGGTGGCACTTAGCCGATAGTGATTTGCAAACGGCAACAATGCGCATTAATACCAATGAATTTGCTTAGCTTTCCGCAGGAAGATTTGTAAAATTTAAATCTGTTGATCTATGGGTGTGACAACCACGCATACTTTAGTCCCTGCTATTGGCATACTAGGTCATTCAATAAGTCCGTAGGATGACACATAGATGGCGTTACTAGAATTTTTTTCATATGATTTTTATTTAGTATTAACGTTCAAACGATACGTGTATAAATTTGACAGCAATCTGACTATTTATTCGTGAGTTATAGCATTTTGTGTGAAGCAACTTTTGTTTTTGAAAAAAAATGGAAAAAAGTGAATTTCGAATTTTAATAAAGCATTGCTTTTTGATGAAAAAAAATACAGTGGAAACCAAACAATGGCTTGATAAACATTATCCAAACTCTGCTCTATCGAGACAAATGGTAGAGAAGTGGATGGCTGAATTTAAATGTGGTCGTACCAGCACAAAAGATGCAGAGCGCAGTGGACGCCCAAATGAGGCTGTTATTCCAGAAAACATAAAAAAAATCCACAAATTGGTTATGAACGATCGCAAATTGAAGGTGCACGAGCTAGCTGACATTGTAAAGGTAGCAAATGGTAGTGTTTTTACCATTTTACACGAATATTTGGGTATGCGAAAGCTCTGTGCAAATTGGCTGCCGCGTGAGCTCACAGTCGACCAAAAACAACAACGAATCGATGCTTCGGAGGAGTCTTTGGCACTGTTAAACCGCAATAAAAGGGAATTCTATCGTAGATATGTGACAATGGATGAGACATGGCTTCACAATTACACACCAGAATCCAAAAGACAGTCAGCTGAGTGGACAGCAGTCGACGAACCGAATCCAAAGCGAGCAAAGACGCAACAGTCGGCCGGTAAGGTGATGGCGTCTGTATTTTGGGAAACGAACGGAATAATATTCATCGACTATCTCCAAAAAGGAACCAACATCAACAGCGAGTATTACTGTGAACTTTTGGATCGATTGAAGGCTGAAATCGCAAAGAAACGGCCACATTTGCAAAAGAAAAAAGTGTTGTTTCACCAAGATAATGCACCGTGTCACAGATCGATGAAAACGATGGCAAAATTGAATGAATTGGGCTTTGAATTGCTTACCCACCCACCATATTCTCCAGATTTAGCCCCCAGCGACTTTTTCCTGTTTTCAGATCTCAAGAGAATGCTTGCTGGAAAAAAATTTAAGTCCAATGATGAAGTAATCGCTGAAACTGAGGCCTATTTTGACGAGAAAGAGAAATCGTACTATAAAAGTAGTATAGAAAAGTTGGAAAATCGCTATACTCGTTGTATCGCCCTCGAAGGCAACTATGTTGAATAAAAAAATCGAGTTTTGTCAAAATGTTGTTTTTTTCTTACTTATCCTACGGACTTATTGAATCACCTGTTATTAGTGCTATTTTGACAAATATTTGGTTTACATTGTGAGGTTAGTGTGTGTAGTTAGCGGTTCTGACTTGTTTTTCATTTATTCTACTAATACGATCCACATACTACTAATTCGATATCAATTGATTGCGATTGCCAATGAAGTTTTCACTTCTGCTGTGCGGTCTTAAGCACACTCTCTTTTTGTTTTGGACCATCCTCTATCTAAATAGTCAATAAAAATTTTGGTGTACGTCTATGTGTGGGTGGGTGTATGGGTGTTTCTGTGTGTGGGTGACCTTTCTGCATAGGATCTTGATGACACTTAAGCGAATGATACAGGTTCACTTGAAAATGGTAAATCTGGATTCATTTCAAAATTTGGACAAAATGGCGGTTGGTCTTCGGAACACCTGTAAGATTAAATCTTGAATAATTTCTAATCCCGGCTTATAATCTTATGGAATCTTGGTATATTAAGTTTTAGTACTGTTTCCAATATTTCTGTATACCAACTTCCGGTTTGTCACTTCCGGTTAAAAAATGTTTTTTCAGGTGTTTACCCCTACTGTAGCCTACAATTACCGATCGATTTCCATGAAACGATGGTAAAAGCTTTCAAGTAACATGAGAAAGATTCTACCAACTTTTGGACTACATTGGATAGAGGGTTGGGGGTTCACCATACAACAGGTGGTTTTTTCCACTATGTTTTTTGTTTGTTGGGCGCAAACAACATTCATTCGACAATGAAATTTGATGAAACTTTGAAAAAAGATGCAAATATGTACGCTAAAGAACTGTTTTATTTTTGAGCGATAGTGAACAAAGTGGTGGGGGTCTCCGAAGCACCTGTTTTTTTGAAATCTCAATAACATCTGTACCTGATAATAGAATTGGATGAAACTTGGTACATAAGCATTTAGTACGGTTCACAACAGTTCTGCAACCAAATTTCCGATTTTTCACTTCCGGTATAAACATTTTTTTTGTATTTTTTGAAGTTTTTTCAGTGTCTTTATGCACACTACAGTCTACAATAATGAAGTGATTATGATGAAACATATGGAAAAAGTTTCACGTAGTGTGAGAAGATATAATTAACATCTTTTGAAACACATTGATCAAAGTGGCGGGGGGTTTACCATACAAATGCTGACTTTTCACACTTTGTTTTTGCAGTTTGTAGGGAGCCTACAGACTTCGTTCATTAATCCATTTAAATGACACTTTGAAAAAAGATGAAAACATAAATGACAAGAAACTGATTAGTTTTTGGACAATATTGGGATAAGTGGTAGGGGGCCCGGACACCCGTTTATTGTGTCACCATTTTTTCAATGTTTGTTGGGAACATACATCATTCGTTCGTGAATGAATTTTGATGACACTTTTTCAAAAGATGCAAATATGTATGGCTAGGAACTGATTAGTTTTTGAGCGATATTGAACAAAGTGGTGGGGGGTGCTCCATACACCTCTTTTTTGGAAGCTCAGTAGCATCTGTACCTGATAATCGAATTAGATGAAACTTGTTTTATAAGAAGTTAGTACGGTTCATAACAGTTCTTTACTTCCGGAATTCAACAGTTTTTTACTTCCGGAAAAAAATTTAATTTTGTAATTTTTTGAAGTTTTTTGAGTCTACAGTCTACAGTAATGAAGCGATTATGATGAAACTTATGGAAAAGGTTTCAATTAGTGTGAGTAGATAATTATCATTTTTTGGGACACATTGATCAAAGTGGCGTGGGTCTACCATACAACTGCTGACTTTTCACACTTTATTTTTACAGTTTGTTGGGAGCATACAGATTTCATTCATTAATCAATTTTGGTGACCCTTTAAAAAAAGATGAAGACCTAAATGGCAAAGAGCTAATTAGTTTTTGGACAATATTGTGATAAATGGTGAGGGGCCCCTGAACACCTGTTTATTGTGTTATTATTTTTTCAATGTTTGTTGGGAGCACACAACATTCGTTCGTGAATGAATTTTTATGGCACTTTGGAAAAAGATGCAAATATCTATGGCAAAGAACTGATTAGTTTTTGAGCGATAGTGAACAAAGTGGTGAGGGGTATTCCGAGCACCTGTTTTAGTACGGTTCACAACAGTTCCAACTTTCAGTTTGTCACTTTCGGTTAAATTTGTTGTTTTACTTTTTCTCGTACAACATAATTTATATATGTTGGGATACTACTGCTTTCTTTAATATTTTTATAATTAGAACTACGCGAAATCTACAACATTGGATAGCCATTAATTACAATATTTGATGGATATTAGCTCATTATATATCCAGAACATTATGTTTCCAGAGCTGTGGTGAAATCAGCCTATGCATCAGCGTCGCAATAATTTTTTTATCTTATATAACAATTTTACAATTTTACAAGTTAGGATTACCATAAGCAATTCTGACGAATTGAAGATACACGCGCCTTGAGTTTATTTCAACTAGCTTCAGTATGTGGATTGGGTTATATAATCCTCGGCTTTTTACAAATGCTGGATGTGAACAAAAGATTTTGAATGATTTGAAACAAAGTTGAGAAGAAAAGTAGACTCTTACGATCTCATAATTATTGAAGGACAAAGACCATCACCAACCCTACACCAACTATGACTATCAAATTTTAGTTAAAAAAAATTAACTCATCCCCTGATCCAATCTGCCATACTAAATAAATTTAACCACTCATATTAATGACTAAGTTATTATAATTAAGTGTGACGTCCTAG
The DNA here is from genome assembly GCA_963693315.1 of Diogma glabrata. Lineage (NCBI taxonomy): Eukaryota > Metazoa > Arthropoda > Insecta > Diptera > Cylindrotomidae > Diogma > Diogma glabrata. The sequence continues at coordinate 337,968,471 of OY856186.1, read as the reverse complement.
CACCAGTTGTGGATGATGTTGTAAATGATTCCGATTAAAACTTACTTTTGTTTGTAATAAAATTACCACATTTGCTATGATGGTCACAAAAATAAAATATCGTTGAAATGAAATATCAAAAATATGGTTTCTGCAAAATAAATAGGCGATTGTTGTATAATATCATAAATAAATTGTTGCACCAAAATAAATGGGTGATTGATGAAATTTAGCGTAGCGAAAAATAGTTGTACCAACACAATAGATGTCGATTATTGTCATATAATATCATAACTAAATCGTTGAAAATGTAATAAATAAATCGTGAATCGCACAAAAAAAAACTAGTCAATTGTTGAATAAATAATTGTGAATAAATGTGTAAATATATGTTGTAGTAAATTCAAATATCTAAGTTGACGATGATTCGTTATACCACCTTCCAACGATGATGCCGACGACATATTTTATTTCGCTCATTTGAATTAATTAATTGGAATTCAATATTGGTAAATATTATTCCAGATAAAATTACACCCCAAAAATAGATTATTACTCAACTTATTAATTTTTATTTGTACTTAAATCTATCACTAAATTGATTATTTTTATAGTACCAAAATGTCAAAAGCTATTCCCAAATTGTTAATTTAGATTTTATTAAAATGTTATTCCATAATTGAATTTAACCGACTTAAAAAATGAATTGAAGGTTCTATGTTTCATTTTGGGTTTTTAGGGTTCCGTTTTTTATACGGAACACTATTAGTGAGAGTACAACGTATTTTTCACATTATTTCGATTATCTAGTGAACCATTAATCCGATGAACTTAAAATTTGAGGTGCTTATAAAACTAACTTATCCACACAAGATGGCGGGTTAAAAAATAAATAAAGTTATGTTCGTTTGTTTTAAAGAGGTACGATGTAAAGCCTTTGAAAACATACATTTTTTTATCGAGACGAATAGGGCTTTAGTAGCCCGATTAACTCTGACCCTACTTCATCGAAAATCTTGAAGTATATTTGGAATGATAGAAAATTGAGTAGGTTTTTAATGAAAAATATAGGAAAGTGGCAGATACTCATAACTCATTTATTAAAGGGGTGGAAATGTTAAGGGGTAAAAACATCATTTAAAACCAGGTCATGTGGGGTGTCATTTGAAAGAACACTTGATTTTAGAAATATTGAAAGTTTTTTTAGAATTTTACAATGCATAGTTTTTGAATTATTGTCAATAAAGTGACACAAAAAGTTGGGCCCCCTTGCATTTCGAGCCTAATTAACAGAAAAATTTGAAAAAATTAACAGAGACAGGAAGTTTGATAAAAAAATTTTTTGGACCCAAACCAGTGGGGTGTCATTTGAAAAAGCACTTAATTTAAAAAACTTTGCAGTTTTTTTTAGAATTTTGCGATGCACAGTTTTTTAGTTTTTGATATAAAAGTGCAATTTTAAGTGTATGTATTCCACCCTATATTCCGACGCTGATTTATAGAACAAATATCCCCAATTTAGACCATTAAAAAACTGGTTAAATCTTTCTTTAGCTAACATAAACAGCTATGGATAAGATTTAACCTCAAGTAACATTTTTGATCAATGTAAATGTGATTGACATTTACTATTGACGTCTACGATTAAACATTTATTCTGTTATGCGTCCACAGTCTGGCAATATAAAGACTTTACAACATAACTTTATGTCATTTATTTTTGATATTGTGTTCTTTTACATTCACGGAACCCTTAGCGAGCGAATTTTATTCGCACTTGTCCGATTTTTTTTAATTTCTTAATTTTTTTTATGAATGTTTATAGTTGGATTACTATGTTGATATTTTTAAAATTGTATATATTATAATATGATTTATTTAAACTATTTGTTTGACGAAATCATTTCATTTCATTTTACATGTTTGATCGATTTTATGAAATCAAATTTAATTTTAGCAGTTTAGTACAATTTGGAAGTGAACTGGAATTTGACTATAGTTTTGCATACAAATATTAAAACGAAGATGGCGCACTTTTGTTTTTATTTAAATATCTTAAATTTTTTAAATAAATTATATAATCAACAATTAAATAAATATTTGATAAATTTTGTACACTTGTTACAAAAACTTATGTGTATTACTAGCGCGAACTGCTTTTCCAGACACGCAAACTACGCTCTTGTATCGAAGACCCATTCGCACTAGTAATACAATCTACTATTTCCATATCTAAATTATTCTTTTGTATTCGTTTTACTCAATGAAAATTAATCTATTATACACGTTTGTTATTTTAACACACATTTTTATTAAATTTACTATTTTGATAAATATTTTATTTTTATAACTGGGACCATCAATATTCGGTTCATTGAAATCAGAAAAATAAAATGTTATCTTTTTAGCGGCGTCAAATGAAAATTTGTAGGTAAATTTGAAAAAGCATTTGTCTGTTGAGTTTATTTTATGGAGATCTTGATTGAATTTGATTGTTTCATGAAACATATTTGTTAATACTTGTTACACTTTTGCACTGTCCATTGTTGAAATGAAACAACTGATAATAAAATTATGTAAAATAAGCCTCTCTGGTGTATTAGCGGACTGTATGGTGTGTTTTCGATGACATATGAAGGCCAGAGAGACGAACAAGCTTATTTTGAGAGACAACAACAAGAAGTCTCGTACAGCAAACTGGTTGATACGATGATTAGTTTTTAAAATAGCATTGATAAAAAGCGATGATTGTGTATGATGATACGATCCAAACAATGTAGCCAGTTAATATAACAATTAATAGAAGTGATGAATTAATGATGTTCAATGAATACAACCAATCAAAAATAAACGATGAATTGATGATATAATCCAATCAATGTGGCCAATCCAATAGAAACGATGAATTGATGATATACAAACAATACAGCCAATCAATATAGCAACTAATATGTCATACAATTAATAGAAGCGATGAGTTGATGACATCCGAAGAATACAGCCAATTACTATAGCCACTGATATGTCATACAATTAATAAAAGCGATGAGTTGATGACATTCGAAGAACACAGCCAATTACTATAGCCACTGATATGTCAAATAGTTCAATAGAAACGATGATCTGATAATATATTTAATAGAAGCGATGATCTGATAATATATTTAATAGAAGCGATGCTCTGATGACATCCAAACAATAGCCAATTAGTAAAGCCACAGTGAAATATCATATAATTCAATAGAAGCGATGATCTGATAATATATTTAATAAAAGCGATGATTGATGACATCCGAACAATGCAGCCAATCAATATAGGCACTGATATGTCATACAAGTGAATAGAAGCGATGATATGATGCATATTTTAGCCACTAATAAACGCGATGATATAATAACAATGATAGTACAGCTTGCATCTGCAAAAAACAACATATTAATAAATTTACATACAAAGCGTCGACAAAACAGAATGGAACGAGCACTTAAGTTTATTCAGCAGCACTTTTACCAAACTATTAAGAAAACATGGCGTGGTTCATGGAGAAAGACAATCAAAAACCACATTCCAGATACAACTTTTAATTTATTTTCAACTTTTAACACTTTACATCTTGGACAAACTATTTATATAAAACTTGCACAAATCAATAAATTAATTTATTTTTAATCTAAAACACAACATGTTGAAGCCATTAGCTTCTAGAACTTAAACACTAAGAGAGAGATTTACCACAAAACTTTGCATTTATAGCCAACACAACAATCTCTGAAACGTAAGCAGCGCCGATATCGTAGACGACATGAACTATTATTTTGCTCAATTGACGACTGGTAAAGTGATAACAGCGCACTCTCTTAGCAAAATTTAAAAACTATTTAAAGAAATCAAAATTCAAACGAATAGTAAGTAAATATTAAAATTTATTCTTTTTGATTTGTTTTGGATAAATAATTTAAAAAATATGAGTATAAAAGATTTAAATTTAAGTAACAATTAAAATTTTTTAGGTTTTCTTCTGGAGTCTGCCACTATATGCAACATTTTAAAACTTTTGCTAAGAGCTGCACACAATCTTGAGGAGATATTAAATAGTATAGCGGTTTGTATATTGTTCATATTCATCTTTATTCGACACATTGTCAATATTATACTGTTTTTTTAGACAACCCAATATTATAGGGCTCTTCTGACCTTATTAATAAACAGCACTTATGTAACCGTTCTAACAAAGTTAGAGTTGGAATTCCAGTCATGGATTTAATTTTTCGCCAGAATCAATAAGGAACGATAGTTTATTAAGTTTTTCTGTTTCACCATTAATTTCCACAGATACGCCGCGCTCGTGAATGCTGAATTGAGTACCTATGCAAAATTGGTGTATGGGTGGCACCCCGCACCCTTCATCATCCTTGCTGTTAGTACGATAAATATTTCCAAAGCCATCTTCTGTTCTACTGGACGTATCAATTGATAAACTAAAAATTAAAATATAAGTACATACAAGATTTATAATTATACATTTATTTTCAAAACTGTACATACTTGTCCATTATATTTAACCTGAGTTTTCTTGCCTTTGGCTTCCTCGTCATTATGCTTGACTGTGGTAAATTTCTGATGGAAAAGCATTTGATATGATGCCCTTTTTCGTATATGTTCGCCCGTTGTAATGGAATTAGAATCTGTTCTTTCTTGCTACAGAACACAAAGTTTTTGCGAATCTTTTTTCCCATCCTTATTACATTTTTCCATTCATTTAATGTTATTTCATTTAACATGACCTTACGGGGAATATGATGCATTGACACGCCGTCAATATCATATATTTTGCACTGTAGTGCGACTTAAATATGTTTTGCACTGTGGTACGACACTAATAGCGACCCAAATATTTCGCAGTTTTACGATTACTTTCCATTTTGCTATTAAAAATTATAAAATTGCGATCAAATTATAATAGATAATAGTGTTGTAACTTACATTTGAATAAATAAATACACCAATTGTTGCACAAATTTTAAAAATATTAAATTTAATATGGTTTAAATATTTTTATGAGTAAAAATATATGGTATTTGACATATGTTTACAATTTGATTTATTTAACTTGTTTAACATAAAATCCGCTAGAGCACATGGTGTATGTCGTCAATATGTTATTGAGTGAATAAATACTGTTTTTATTTTTATAATGTTAGTTACCCAATCTGATGGATAATCAGATTAACAAATTTCAAATTTGAATAAGAAAAATAAATCGAATAATTAGCAAGATTTGTAAAAATACTTATGTTTTTATAATTTAAATAATAAAATATTGCTTTCGTTTTCAGAGAGTGCTGAGAATGTAAAATATAATTTAGATAATTTATATAATGAATTAGTTTGTTTGATTTTTAGATAAGTTAGATATTTTAGATAATGAATAATGAATAATTGTAATTAGTTTGTTTTGATTTTTAGATAAATTGACAAGTGTCAACAGTATTTGTTAGTACATTTTTGTGGCATTTATAATAAAAGTGATTGTAGTTTTGTGTAGTATAGATGTCGATAGAAAACAATAAGTGTCACAAAAATACATTCAAATGTTTAACAATCAAGGTCCACAATAACATGCGTTCTAAGGTGTTAATGGCCGCAAATCGTTGTTTTTATATTTTTTGTGGGCAAAGATGGGTAACTAATAAAAAAGACCTATCACATAATTAAATATGACATTCGCAAATATTTCAAGCTTAAAAATAAAATTTTTTAGAAAAATTTGCACCAGTAAAACATAATTTGGGTTGCCAATAATCTAGCTAGCGGCATAGTCCTTGATCATGTGACGCACTGCCTTTCTCGATAATCAAAGATACAGAATTATATGAAGGCTCGTTTTTTCGATCACGCAATGGTACGCCATCATAAAGGTACATTCCATGACCATCTATAAAATTATGTAAAATAAAAAATAATATCAGATCTATCTCATTTTAATTTTTCTCATGTGGTATTTCTATGCTCTTTAACTTTCATTTCCAGTTCCTCCATTGCTTTAGTGAAGCAGACATATATAAAAATTATTAAGCCAACAATCCCGTAGAACAAGAGGATGTTGCGATCACTCAACATTTTATAAAAAATTTAGTCAAACATTTGAATGTAATAATAAATTTCTAAGCTAAAAAATTCTGACTTTTTCCTAAATGATTAAAGTCATTAAAGAGAAAAAAAATTATATATCAAACTTTTAAATATATCATGGATGATAAAAGCGATCATCATGATCATTATTATTATTATGATATTCAACATTAAAAATATCTAAAATGATCAAAAAAAAAATGCCAAAAATAATTCAACTTTCCTTGAAACACAAAGTTCATAATTTGTTTGTGTTTTTTTTAAATAATTTTTTTCGATGGATGGATGGATGAATGACTAGATGGATTGATGGAAGATCACACGAGAAAATTACCCAAAAAAAAACAAAACAAAAAAATAAAATAATGTTAAATATAAAAACTCAACAAAATATTGTATATAAATACAATTTTTTTTATTTTGTAAAACGCGAACATGAAAATAAAAACTTAAATTTAAAAAAATATATAATAACAATAATGAAACATGTAATTATAATAATACCGGCTCGACCCGATGTTGTATAAACAGAACAGAACAACAAATATACAAAGACATATTTTTTCGTTGAACAAAATTTTTACAACCATTTGTGGTTTGGTTGACTTGTGTGTCTCTATGTTGTCGTTATTCATGTTGTTTTGTCGTTAATAAACAGGAAAGAAAAAACTTTAAGTTTTCTGTTTTGGAGAAATGGAATTAATTTTTGTGAAATTTCGTTTTCAATAATTCTAAAATTATTAACCATATTTTATGGTTCGATGAGCTCAAGACATGAAAGGCCGAGTATAATTTTATATTTGTTTGTTATTGGTTATCCAATAATAACATTTGTCCAATATATTTACTCACCAATGAATTTAATTGGTTTTGTGGCGAACCGTTGAAGATGCAGTCAAAACTCTACTTGAACGTCAGTGTTATCCGAGTTCCGTCAACATAATTAGAAGTAATCACAAAATTAGTATCAATAGTCAGTTGTGGATCAATCGACTTGCTTCATAAACATGTTATTCGACAGTTTTAAAAACCTCAAAACGTTAATTTATCAACAAAACGTAATCCATTCACAAAACCAAGCCCACTTTTTGTTTGTCTTTGAGACCCGGCTGCGTCAATATGTGGTGTTCCCGTGAGGGATATTTATTTACCACATATATTTATTCTTAGATAATTAAAGGTTGGTGTACTTACTAGATTTCTCTACTCTTGTGTGGCTCTCAATTTCTCATATAAAATAATAAAACTGAACTGTTTTTGGGCACACTGATTTACAACCAGGTTTATTTAATTTTATTTAATAAACCCTATCGCTTATTGGTTCCTTTGACCAGAGCTCAACTTATTCTTTAAATTAGATTAGACTTTAACACTTGTCTTAATGTTATTAGCACTAGAATAGTTTATTAATTAATTCACACTTGAAACTTTTAGATAGTGGGAACTGATTTCCCCCGCGATTTAAGATTTGTTTACGACCGACCACGTATACCACTCGAAACTAACGTTTTTACCGAAAAGTCAGTATTATTTATTCTAACGGTTTTCGTTTGGGCAAAATCAGTTGGCCAATAGAAAATCGTTTTTCCAAAGAAAATAAAATAAAAGAAAGAAATAACTTAGTAATCGAATTTTAAGTTTTAACGTTTTTTATTACATATTTCTATTTGTCGTTTTTAAAGGAAAATTAGTTATTGGAGTTTTTTATTACTTTCCGGTAATATTTATTTTAAATTGAAATATTTGAGTCTTCGCTCGTGTTAGGGTTTTATAATTCGGATTTACAATGGAACTATTGTTGTTATTAGGTTTAATTAACTTAGTTGATATTTTGATTTAGTAAATGGAAATTTTATTCGAATTAAAAGAATTGTAAAAGGATTGTATATTGAACTTTGAATTGTAACCAGTTGGACTTTGAATTGTAGGAATTTGTACGACAGCTGCAATGCTAGCAAATTGTTTGGAATGTTTTGTCATTTTGGATATAGACATAAAAAATACATTGTGTATTTTTTATGAGAAAGTTTCTTTTCAGTTTGAACGATTTTTTATGTGATTTGATTTTATAGATATTAATTGAAATTGAGTTCGAATTGAAAATGAGTTTGAGAAATTATTATTGACCGAAAATTAATTACGAGATTTCAATTAAAGATTTAATGTAGGATGATGTAACAGCTGGGGGTTATTATGTCTAGACTTTTTTAGTATGGTCACTGATTCAATGGGACAATTGTTTGTGATAACTTGGAATAATTGTTGCTGAATGTAACTATTATGGGTATGTTTGGGTGTTTGTTTCAATGGGGTGGATCAGTCTGGTACTGGTACACCACAAAGGAATTACAAAAGATCTAAAAAAAACCACCAGCTAAACAGAAACATTTACACAAAATAGGAACCGTGAAATGTGTATGACTTCAAAAACTAGAGAGTGAAAGTTAGCTGACGTTTAAAAACGCCGTGGCGTTTTTTAAAAGTCCCGATTTTTGTAAATAATGTACAACAAGTGGGGAACGGCGGGAGAATGGGAAGGAATATACGGTTTCAACAAAAGAGTGGTGCAATAGAGAACAAATGGAATAGAGAACAAATGGTTGAGAATTTTATCATTTAAAATTGTGGAATACGCTATGTTCTTACCAGGAACTAATGCTTCAACTTGACGCGTTTTTCTACGGAAACTAAAGTGAACACCAGAAAAATCACAATTTGTGTTGAGACTTTAAAAGCCATTTTATGTGTGATACATAATTTAAAAACTTCTTGTCAAAAATTTCGTCACTTTTGAAACAACGACAGCAATCTACTAAAAAAATTCACACAAACGAAAAATATGCCAAATTGTGTGTATTACTAGCGCAAACTGCTTTTCCAGACACGCAAACTAAATATTAGAATAATAGATGACACACAGGAATCCAATCAGTTTTTAAAAACCTTATATACTTGAAATATAAGTAGTAAAGGTGAAATAAAAAATAACTGTGTTTTAAGAAATAAAAAGTGTGAAGTAAAATATTAAAGTGTTTGGATTGAAAACAGGGTGATCCGAAAGTTTTCCGAAAATTTAAACTTAAAGGGTGACTCTTAAATCAAATTGCACGAGAACGGCTTACCCGATATAAACGATTTTATATGTATTGGAAAAGTAACTGACTGGCCTATCGAAAAAATACACAGTAAACTTACACTTCATATTATAAACTTGTTTAGCCGGGTTTAAAATTTTATATTTTATTATTTTGTTTTTCCTCAATTTACCCCGTTTAATTGAATATAATTTTTATTATTAAATCTATATATTTCGGGCTAGGCCCATCTTCAGGATTATTAATAAAAATAATAAAAAATTATATCACAATAAGAAAAATAACATTTTGACATAAATTATATAAACAAAAAACGATATACAATTTAACATGAGTTACTATGTTATAATTAACTTAAAAAATGGTAATCAAGTGAAAAGCTTAAAGTTACTTTAAATTTTAGAACAATCGGATTAAATTAAAATAATTATTTGAAAAATCCTTCTTATCACTTTTAAAATTACAAATTGTTTCCTCATTTTTTATGATTTGGCACACCTCGTGTATCTGTAATTTAGTTTTATTTCTTTCCTTAGCCAAAATTTGAACATCATCGAATTTAAATTCATGTTTATTTTCTATAGAATGTTTAGCAAGTGCAGAACAATTATTAGTGACTGAAGTTTTTTTAGAATCATATTTATGTTGATCCATACGAACACCTAATTTTTGAATTGTTTCACCAATATATGTTGTGTTACAGTTATTACAATCAACCTTATAAACAACACCACTATGTTGTTCTTTAGGTATTTTTGATTTTGAATTTGTAAAAATATAACTATTTTTATTTTTAGGCCTCATAGCCATTTTAATATTAGAAACAAACTGTGAACAAGAGCGAGAAAGTGTTTCGCTTAGACCAGAAACATAAGTTAATGATGCATATTTATTTAAATTTTCATTATTTGATACCATATTATTAGCTGTTTGATCAAGTGATAGATAATTATAACTATGACCCAATTGATTTAAATTAGTATTACGAACCTGACTAATCATTTTATCAATTAAACTTTTAGGGTAGTTATTAGTACGAAGTATGTTGAAAAATCAAAAATACCTAAAGAACAACATAGTGGTGTTGTTTATAAGGTTGATTGTAATAACTGTAACACAACATATATTGGTGAAACAATTCAAAAATTAGGTGTTCGTATGGATCAACATAAATATGATTCTAAAAAAACTTCAGTCACTAATAATTGTTCTGCACTTGCTAAACATTCTATAGAAAATAAACATGAATTTAAATTCGATGATGTTCAAATTTTGGCTAAGGAAAGAAATAAAACTAAATTACAGATACACGAGGTGTGCCAAATCATAAAAAATGAGGAAACAATTTGTAATTTTAAAAGTGATAAGAAGGATTTTTCGAATAATTATTTTAATTTAATCCGATTGTTCTAAAATTTAAAGTAACTTTAAGCTTTTCACTTGATTACCATTTTTTAAGTTAATTATAACATAGTAACTCATGTTAAATTGTATATCGTTTTTTGTTTATATAATTTATGTCAAAATGTTATTTTTCTTATTGTGATATAATTTTTTATTATTTTTATTAATAATCCTGAAGATGGGCCTAGCCCGAAATATATAGATTTAATAATAAAAATTATATTCAATTAAACGGGGTAAATTGAGGAAAAACAAAATAATAAAATATAAACTTACACTATTAAAAATATTAAGAAATACATTTTTAAAGACTGCGCTGATGTCGTATAGATAAAGTATTTTTTGGAATTTTTTTCCACAATATGAAAGTTTATGAAAGCGCTTTTTTGTTTAACAGATATTAATTTTTGAAGATGTGCATTGTAGGTCAAAACATTGATCCAGACGACTGGCGGACGACCGATCCATTTCATGTTTGACATACAATTGTATTATAGATGGAGCAAAAAATTCGCATGTTTTTTTAAACAATTTAAAGTGCTTAATTTAAGAACAGGGTGGTCCGAAACATTTCTGCAAATTCAATCTAAGGGTAACTTCGAAATTATATTACAAGAGCACGGCTCACTCGATATCATTTAAAATATCTGTTATTTAGTTATTTATACAATAATACTGTGAAATAAAATTTTTAAAGATGGCGTTGATGCCATAGTTAAAGTTTTTTGAATTTTTTTGTCACAACATAAAAGTTCCAACCTTACCCAAAATTTTTGATCTGAGATTCACATCTTTAAGATTTCACTGTGTTCGATGGGAAAATCAATTATGTTTCCAATACATATAAAACCATTGATATCGATTGAGTCGTTCTCTTGTAATCCTAAGTCACCCTAAGAAAAGCTAACTTAGTCTTCAACATGGAAATGGACTTTTACATGAGACATTATATAATGAAGATGGAGTTCAAGATTGAACTATTTATGTACGTATGGTCATCGTATGAAAATATATCTCGAATTGGTGTTTAAGTTGTTGTTATAGATTTTGCTTAGCTATAAGTTAAGAAAAAGTTATTATATTACAACCTCAAAAATTCTACCGAAAACTAAAAACCAAATGTTGGGATAAGAATTATTGTGAGTTTTGGAAATACAAATATATACCCAGTTTCATCAAAATCGCTTACCAGAGTGTTTGCAGTTGAAAATGACCATTTAACAATAAAGAGACCGACTCCATCCAGATAATGTATCAAAGTTTTATCAAAATCCTACCGCATAAACTAAAACTGTAATCAGTGAACTGACAAGCATTTTATTGTTGAATATTAAAAGTAAAAAATTGTATTATTTTGTTCACTCCATTTTCCCTATTAGCGTGTAGGCTTACTGTGCATCTTTTTAAAATATGTATTCTTAAATAAAAGCAATTGTAAATATACGGTGCAAACGCATAAACTATTAATGAAATCAATCCATTTTTGTCACCATATTTAGTAGCAAATAAAATCCTTGTATTATCTTAGCTCCCTAAATCGTACGAGTACAATAAACGAATTTTACTGGTACCTTCTTATTTACGAAGTACGTAACAAAACTTAGAAAAAACTGTAACGACTGTCAGTCAATTTCGATTTCTACTCTAAAATAAAGATAATCATATTTCAAGAAATTCGCTAATGATTTGTTATTTTATTTCGGTTCCGGCCTGTAAATTTCAAAAACACAAAACATTTTTTTAGTAAATTGCTTTGCTGCGTCACACGATATCAATTAATAATACATGTTTCTGTCTACATAAATAACGAACATTTTTTTTGTAAAGCTTAGTCCCACGTAGATATAATAATACGGTTGTTCAAAATTATGAAAGGTAGAATTGTAGAGAAATTGCTAATTGAGATGATGTATCTAAATGGGGCGACTTGCATTTTATATTGAGATGATGTGAATTTTCAATTTGTGTGCAATGAAAAGAATAATCAAAGAGCAGCAAGAGATGAAGAATCGAGCTATAAACAATAGATAAACTGTTCCATCTAGATTTTTATGTAAATTGAAATCGATAGACATTGTGTTATCGTGCAACTTGTATAATTTAATATTACTATGTTAATTTGTGGAAGTTTCTTTTTGTAATTTTTTATCGATTGAGAAAATAGCGCTGATTCCTTGGCAGTCCATCTAGTAGCTAAATCTAACTATAACATTGAGCTGTTTAAATCTAGTTATATCGGTTGTTTTCTCACAAATATCCATTTGTTGTTAAGACTCCCTTACCTAAAATTCAGCACAAAAAATCGACAATAGAAATAGATTTATAAATTGAAGTACCGAACTGGTGATATCTGTTATGACTAGATTCAATACATGGGCATAAAACCAAACATGTATCAGTCCTGACGCTTCTCCACTCAACCACCACGTGAACTTATTGTGCTGTTCTCGCATGTTGACAGTAGGGTTTCTAAATATCCGACATATTTGATTATCCGGATATCGAATACATAAAAAATAAATTATCCGGATAATCCAGATATCCGGATAATTAAAACAAATAATAAGACATGTTTTTTATTTTGCGGTATTTAATTCATTTATGCATATTTTTCGTATATCTATATTAATTCATATTTATACATAGTAACAAAATAACAAAAAATAGTAACAAATCATAAAATAACAATAAAAAATAAAATTAATCATAAATTTAACGAAGTTATTGATTCATTTTTAAAAACGCATATTTTAGAAAAATTACTGCATTAAATGTTGTTCGAAATTGAGTCGAGTTCTAATTTTTGTCCTGGTGGGACCAGGGGGTCAATTCTAACTTGATGACTTCAAGTCATATGACTTGAATTTCGGATATTCGAAATTGAAGTCATAAATATCGATTCTGTCTGGGTCATATGAGTTTTTCCAAACTCATTTGAAATGTCAAAAAAGTCATTAAAAAAAAGCTGTGACTACCGTTATGTACTAAAAATTTCGAATGATAAATTTAAAAAAAAACTAGCTAAAGCACCCACAAACAGCGAAAAGGTTGTAGTTGAAAAGCGAAAGGGTTCTAGTTGATTATGTAGAGGAACATTTAGAGTTGGCTCGAAACCAATTTGCATCTGCAGAAGATGGAAAATGCAAACTTGCAGAGCAATGGCAGGATGTAGCATGTCTTATAAATGCAATGGGAGGGGCTCATAAGGCTGGACCAACTTGGAAAAAATATTGGGTGGATTTGCGGTAAGCTAAATTAGTTGATTAGACCATTTAAGCACTAATACTCTTCGTCATCCATTTCATTGAAATTTCGTTATCCGACGGCAAATTATAATTTTCTGTCAACATAATACTGTGGATGATAGCGCATCCATTAATTATACTGCCGGATCGTTGAAGAGTATACTTTAAAATTCTTTGACGAGAGAGACATCGAAAACGACTTTTTAAAATATTTATTTTGTATAAAACTTAAAATTATGTATCATAAAGAAACACAAATTTACATAAGACTGACAGTAATTGAATTCTTTAAATGTCAAACAGTCATTCTGAAACGAAATCCTGAAACCATCCTGCTTCCTCAAGCGAGGAAGCTGGATGTCCGGGGATTAACGAATCTTATTTTTGTCCCTCTGGTTGGAAAATCCGGACCTGCTCATTGCGAGGCTGGAGTTTCAGGGGAAAGGTGGTCGTGGGTGTGTCCGGCAACCAGAGGGTCCTAGAGGAGCAGAAATTATATACCTATAGGCATGGCATGGCTGAAAATTCCCACCTAGCCACTGACTGAGAAATCATTCTCTCTTTACACTAGTATAACTTATAAAGACATTCTACCGTTAAATGTTACCGAAGGTAACAATACTTATTGAACGAAACGTTGTGCTGACTTAAAATTAAAATAAATAATTTAACGACTCACCTATTCCTGCGAGGAGGTTCCAATTCCAGAAGTTACTGGTACTTCGATAAAAAAAAAGACAACACTTGTTGTTGCGCCAGTAATAGGCATGTAATATTCAAATTTTATTTTAATTTTATATTTTTATCCAAAGAAAACATGTATTTTTATAAACAAATGAAATCACTAAATAATCGTTGATTTAATTATAAATCTTTTTATCAAAAGAAATCACAAAAATAATCTTTGATTTGGTTATATATTTTTATCAAAGGAATCATAGATTTTTATCCACAAAATAAATCGTTAAATAATCTTTGATTTAGTTATATTATATATATATTTTTATCAAATGAAATCATAGATTTTTATTCACAAAATAATTCATTAAATAATCTATGATTTAGTTTTATATTTTTATCTAAAGAAAACATGTATTTTTATAAACAAAAGAAATCACTAAGTTCTTTGATTTAATTAAATATCTTTTTATCAAAAGAAATCACTAAAATATTCTTTGATTTGGTTATATATTTTTATCAAAGGAATCATAGATTTTTATCCACAAAATAATTCATTAAATAATCTATGATTTAGTTTTATATTTTTATCCAAAGAAAACATGTATTTTTATAAACAAAAGAAATCACTAAGTTTAAATTCTTTGATTTAATTAAATATCTTTTTATCAAAAGAAATCACTAAAATAATCTTTGATTTGGTTATAAATTTTTTTCTCAAAGAAATCATATATTTTTATGCAATGAAATCATAGATTTTTATTCACAAACTAAATCATTAAATAACCGAAAACAAAACAAAAAAAAAACACAACCGAAAATAAAGAAATAAGAAATTCAAAAATGTTTCCAAAAAAAAACGAATTTACTTTAAAACTAACTATCTATCAACCGCCTCGCTTCAAGATCAAAAACACAAAACGAAAAATCGTTACACCCGACCACGTCTACTTTTCTATCGAGAGTCCCCAACCACAATCATATCACCAAAGTTTACACCTCGGTGTTATCCGAGTCCTAGTAATGATAATAACAAAAAAAAATAGTGTTTCGAGAATTCCACTAAAACTGTGGGAATAGTTTTCCACAATTAAATAGAAAATTTATCAAGTTTCAAAAAAAAATTAAAAGTTAACAGAAAAACATCACAACGGAGTTTTAGTTTTAATGTTAACAATAAAGAAATTGGAGAATTATCTTTTTTTTTAGAAAACCGTTTAAATTAGATTTAATTTTATTTAATTTAATAAAGATGTTTTGCAAGATTGCAAAACTAAAACATGGGAATGGTTGTAATTGAAATTAATGGAATTTTGCATTATTAGCAAACTGAAACTTGGTTTTAAAAGATGGGTCTAATGTCATGCGACAAAAATGAATTTGTGGAATCTGGAATCGGGCACCTTGTGACGGAGGAAAGTAAAAGTGAAGAAATGAGCACGAAAATGTTGTGTTTGGGAGCTCCTTCGTCACAAATCGTGGGGACGTCCCACACCCTGAGAAAATCTCAAGCCGGGCTTAAGAATAAAATTACAAGGACTTAATTGCACTGACATTGAGCCAGTTGGCATCGAGTGGTCTGATCAAGAAAAGGACAGTTAAACAAGGGGAGAAAACAATTACTAAGAGTGGTTTGCAACCTCATTTGCCTTACGGTTCACGAGGACATACGTCACTATTTTCACAACTGCCACTATACCGGTGGTAATTAAGGTAGAAGAAATAAGACCAAATCCCAGCTTATTAATGAAGCTAGGGTTGTAGATAGCTTCCTTGATGGTATCGGCCAAGTTATCTTTAGCTCCATAGAAATCAACCCCTAAATTTACCAAGTTGCCTTAACCAAAACGGTCAGCCAATGTAGACGAACCATCAAAAAAGTGGAGAAAAACAAAGAACGAAAGGAAGGAGGTAAATGCTCAAGAGCGGATGTCCTTGACATGGTAGACACCCAAGCTTTTCCCCTGCATGTCTTCCACCTCAAATGCCACGGTCCCAACAGGTCGAGTAAGTTTTGCGGGAATGAATTTTGGAGCGAGCTTAGCGTTGAAGTTACGGGTCGCATCACTCTGGACGAAGTTTCGAACGTAAACGCTTTGTTGAGGGTGAAGAATGCGGGTCTTGCTCCGCAAATTGTACCGATGAGAGGTGTTTTGATACGCGGTATGCAGGTGCTGAAGGACGGCCTCTTGGATACCAGAGAGGTTGTCAGCACTTGTGCTGGCGCATGAATGCTGCCCAGAAATGTGATGAATATCACGAAGGATTTGGTATTCGGAACCATGGTTAACTCGGTGACGTCCAAACGCGACAAAATGAGGAGTGAACCCAATAGACGGATGGTAAACATTTCGCAAGGCTGACGTAATCTCGTTTAGATGAATATCCCAGGTTTTGTGGTCAGTTTTAATGTAAGAACGAATGGCAGATACAATGGAACGGTTTACCCGTTCTGAAGTGTTGGACTGGGGTGAATATTTAGGAGTAAGTATATGCTTCACTCCAAATGTTTTGAGTGAGTTAGCCAGTAGGTGGGACTCGAATTGTTTACCATTGTCCGAAACAAGTGACTCAGGAACGCCGAAGAGGTTAAAAACATCGTTCTCTAGAAAGGAGACTAAGTTAGCGGCTGTTGCTTGTCGAAGAGGCTTTGTCAGCACAAATCGGCTAAAGTGATCCAATGCGATAACAAGATGCGTATTACCCCACTTTGATCTTGGGGAGGGGCCTAAGAAATCCACATATATTCTCTGGAATGGACGAAATACTTTGGTTTCCTGACCCATGGGTGGTCGTAGTGTGTCATTGGAGCACTTATTCATCCGACATGCCTGACAATTCCGTACATATTCTTGAACGTCTCGAGCTAACGATGGCCAAAAGAACATACGCCTTAGTTTATCGGTGACTTTTGCTGCACCTAGGTGAGCCGAAAGCGTGGGATTGTGGGCTTGGCGGATGAGAGAATTTCGCATTGGAATGGGAACCAAGAGTCGCCAGTGCTCATCTTTGTCCAGGTGTTTCAACCCAATGTTAGTTTGTATGTAAATACGACCATCTACTTCTCGAATATTAGAATCTGCGTGGGGTCTTAGAGCTAGGTATTCTGGGTCCTTAAAATGTTCAGAGGAAAGATCCAGATTCATCACAACATCCTGGTCATTTTTCACTGAACTATCAATTTCATCAGCATTAAGCCGGGAGAGGGTGTCGGCTACGATGTTTTGAGTTCCCTTGCAGTATTCAATATCAAAATCGTAAGCTTGCAACTTAAGACTCCATCTAGCCAGTCTACCTGATAGGTCTTTCAAGGACATTAGCCACTTTAAACTAGAGTGATCCGTGATGATGGTAAACGGATGTCCTTCTACATAGGCTCTGAATTTTTTAACGGCGAGAACCGCTGCAAGGCATTCCAGTTCCGTGACACTATAATTTCGTTGAGCCGAATTTAGCTTGTGTGACATAAATGCCAAAGGATGTTCCGTTCCGTCGTCAGATTTTTGAAACAGCACGCTTCCTATCCCTGTGGTGCTAGCATCACATTGGATATAAAAACGACGAATAAAATCAGGGTTGACGAGAACTGGGGCTGTAACCAGTGAGTTTTTTAGTGAATCGAAACTTTTCTGTGCATCAACATTCCAAAGAAATTTGCGATCTTTCTTCAGCAACTCGGTTAGGCTTGCAGATAAGGTGGAATAATTAGCAATAAAACGTCTGTACCACCCAGTAATTCCAAGGAAGCGTCGGACCTGTTTCACGGTTTTGGGCACGGGAAAATCTATGATGACTTTAACTTTGTTTTGGTTGACGCGTAGCACGCCGTGGCCAACCACATACCCCAGATACTCGATCTCGTTAAGGAGGAATTTGGATTTCTCTAAATTAATGGTAAGGCCTGCACCTTTAAGTCGCGCTGCCACATCAGAGAGCAGGAGAAGGTGCTCTTCGAAAGTAGCGGAGGTTACCAGAAGGTCATCTAGATATACAAATACCCGATCGTGGAGTTGATGGGGAATTACCTTGTGCATTAACCTGCATAATGTTTGAGGGGCATTACACAGACCGAATGGCATTACAGTAAACTGGTATAAAGGTCGTCCTGGTACAGTAAAAGCAGTTTTGTCTCGAGAAGCGGGATCAAGTGGAATTTGCCAAAAGGCATCTTTTAGATCGATGCTTGAAATAAATTGCGTTTCCCCTAATCGGCTAAGTAAACTGTCGATGATTGGTAAAGGATAAGCGTCTTTCTTAGTAACCTCATTAAGCTTTCTTGCATCTAGACAGAGCCGCGTTTTACCATTAGCTTTCCGCACGACAGCCATCGGAGAACTCCAAGAGCTGTCACTTTCTTCGACTACTCCAAGCTCAATCATGCGATCCAGTTCTTTATACATTTCTTTCTGGACAGCTGGGGAAACAGCATAGTAACGTTGTTTTACTGGCTTGGCTTCACAGGTATCAATAATATGAGTAACCAAAGACGTACGCCCTAGACCATGACGCTTAGCACACGGGAACTGTAGAATGAGCTGGTCAAGCTGGTGTTGTTGAACGGAGGTAAGAATATGATGATTTGGTAAAGTAAGAGGGATACCTGGCTGTTCTAGTTCATTTACAAAAGAGGGCTGAAGACCAAAAGCTTTCCAGAAATCAAAACCCAGATATAAGGATTGTTGCAAACTAGGAGCGATAAAGATGGACATGATTTGAGATCTACCTCTATACTGGACTAGAGCACGGACAAATCCTAATATTCGTTGTTTAGATCCACTAGCGGTTGAAATAAATGAAGGGGTACCGCACACCTTTAGGCCAGTTTCCTTAAGAAATGTGTCAGCACCACAGCCCAATACTGTGATGTTAGCACCACTGTCCAGCAATCCACGAATAGCTATTCCAGCGATAGAAACTTCGGCGTAAGGTCGATTGTCTCCTGGTGTATTGCATAGGATGGAAGCCGCCACATGAGATCGAAGGGTACGTCGCTGCTTGTAAAACTGGTAGGTACGTAGGATAGAATTGGGAATGTAAGGTTTGGGTTTGGGTATGTATTTAGTAAAATATGGGTTTAGGAAATGAGGAGTTATCTCCATCCTCTTGACTGCCGACTGTACAGTTCTGGATCGGTATTGGCGGCTGCATCCACCTGTGAAGTTTGAGAGCTGGTGTTTGGTTTCGGGAGATGAGGCGCTCCACTCACCTCCCCCTTCGCTTTTCCCGAACAGTTTTCACAGTTCGGCTTAGTTACTCCCTGAGATCCGCAACCAAAACAGAACACTCTTTGGGGTGAAAGAGGGCAGTTATAATACACGTGCTCTCCAGTTAGGCAGTTCCAGCAATGATATGGTTTAGCCGGATTGGGACGAGCAGCTGCTACACTAGATCGATGCAAGGCTGATATGTTGAGATCGTCCTGATTTACTGGGAGGGGTGCCTCATGATTGAAGGAAAATTGGGGAAAATCGTGGGTTGTTTGAAGTTCACTTACTCTACGACGATCTCCATAGGTACCCTCTGGATTATAACCAATCCGGTTCCAAGCATCTTCAACGGCTACACATTTACGTATTAGTAGGTTTATATTCGAAAAATCCTCGCCAGCTACAGCAACTTGCAACCCAAGTCGCATGTTGCGTTTAATGATGTTCATTAATTCACCATCTTGCAGGGGTACTTTAAGGCCAAGTGAGAGGGTTAACAAATCATTATAAAAGTCCAGGAAACCCTCGCGAAACTTTTGCTTCCGGGTTTCTAGGGACTGTTTAATGTCACTGTCGGTTCGTCCATCCTGAAAGCAATCTATTAATGCTTGTCGAAGTTGTGACCAGGTAGGACAACCGGTTCGTTCTAAATAAACCCAGTAAAAGTCTTTAGCGGTCCCGTTAAGCAGGAAACCACAATCATCAACCAGTTGGTTTACTGGAACTCGATGCGACCGTGCCAGATGTTCCACCTGAAAAATGAAACGTTCAATTGCTATCCCGGTGGGAGATCCGTTGAACGAAATATTCCATTTATGGACAGGAATTTTGCTGCTTGTAGGCTGAAAAATGTTTGGAGGAGGATATTGAGGTTGAAAATCAGAGGCAGGCAATCTGGTTGGAGGGTGCCTGTTTGTGTGACTGTTATAATCAGTGGTAGTAGGAGGAATCTGCATGTCAGTACGAAGTGAAGAAGGAGCTGGCTGAACTGCTGGGGTTCTAGGTACATTGTTAGAAGCCTGAGGAACGTGAACAGCCAGCATTCGACTTAACAGTTCTTCCATCCTCTGTAAGCGCTCATCAACACTCGAAGTGATCCGCTCAGCGACTTCTGGATCCCGACGAGTTAATTTAGGACGGTTTGACTCCATGTCTTCTGCAAAGGAATTCATGTTCTGGTTAACGGTTAAATTGAAATGATCATCCACTGGATTTTCCGAAATATTCTCTTGAACTGAAGGGCGAGTCTCCTTGGATGTACCAGGACGTGGAGTGGATTGGCGAAGTTCATCTCTAGATTCTTTTTCTTCCAAAGGTTCATCGTTTGGTTCCTTTGGAAGTACAATATCTTGAACGTTGGTGAGAGACTGCTCTAAATGTTCGGGATTCTGACGGAGATCGAGAGCAACTAACAAAACTTTATGACACGCGTCCAACGGAGCTTCTACTTGTCCTTGTACCACGGGGCATTTTGATATACGCATCAATCTCTGTCGTATGTGGGACAGTCTAGACTCAATAACTTCTAGCACCTGCGCGCGTGCTCTATCCGTTGGATCAATTCTTTCCTGCAGGTCTTCCCGAATTAATTTAAGTTTACTCATACATTTCTCTAACTCTCGTTTTGGGTTCTTGAGCGCATTGGCATGAGGGTGCTGTGGGGCTTCTGTGGGATCTTTTTCTTCTAAGTCCAGTTGTTCTTTTAGAAGAGTTTGTTGAACCGAATGCAACCCTCTAATATAGTGTGTTTCGTTTTGAAATACGCGTAACGTTTAATAAGGAAATAAAATTAAAAAAAAAAATTGAAATATTGAAAGTTTAATTTAAAATTTAAAAATTTAATTATCTTGTATAAGATAAAGCTAGATCCTCAAACACAAACCAAAACTAAAAAAAATTTGTATTGATGGATTTATTATATATGTATATAGTATGTAATTTATGAATATTGGTATACTATATTTATATATGTTCTGTTTTATATATTTTATAGTATGAAAATTTTTATGTATACATACATATATATTACATTTATTTATATTTTATATATATTATTTAGTAAATTATTTATATTATTTGGTAAGGAAAACTAGGCTAGCATCTAATTAATAATTATTTCTTCCTTTTTTTTTTCTTTTAAACCTAAAATCAACAAAAACCAACAAAAAAAATATATTTAATGCTACGACTATAAGTAAATAACAAAAAAAAAAATATGTATGACGAAACTCTATTGACAATAAAAATTTGAACACCACAACTGAAAAAACTCGAAAATAATTAAATATATAAAAAAAATTTAACATAAAGTTTTTTTTTAAAATTGGCTTAATAGTAAAGAGAGAATGACTTTTAAGGTACAGCGGCCAGGCAAAACCAGCCAAATAGGATTATGTCTGGACCATATTGTTGAAAAATAGGAGGTTAATATAAATCACCACTATGAATTAATGAGAGGGCCTCAATTCTAAGAATCCAGACCAATAAGTGATAGGTTTAATTTGATTAAAATTAGGGGAAAATGTTCTGTCCAGACAATTGAAATGGAATAACTATTTATTGAGAAGGAAACAAAACACTAAGAATTAAAATTGGTTGTGCTGGTATTTTCTGTGTGTACTAGGGAAGGTAGGAGATAATTTAGGTAAAACTAACGGTAAGATCAAGGAAAAGGTAGTACTGATTATTCGGTTGAACGGACAAAGAATATCCAACCAAAGCAACGCAATGAAAGCGGATATAATGGTATTCTTGGCCGAACAACTCTATAATTGGGACGAACACTAACATTCCTACTAAAAAAGATGGAACTATAGGTAAGGAGAAGAAACAAAACAATTAGGCCACTGAACAGACCAAGAATATCCAACCAACGCAACGCAATAAGAGCGGATATACTGGTATTCCTGGTCGAACAACGAGATAATTGGGATGATAAATTCCTTATTTGGGCAGACAAAGAATATCCAACCAAAACAACGCAATAACTAGCGGATATAGTGGTATTCCTGGTCGACCTTCATATGAGAATTAAACTTGATAATAATTTAAATGCTCAATAACAAGCTAACAAATAAAACAACAGCATTGCACTGGAACTATTCCCGACTAAACATCTCAATTATTAATTCAATTTAGTTGCAGTACACATTGAGGATAACAACACGAGACAAAAAAGATAAGTTTAATTAGTACCATACCAATCGAGTGCAATAGTGAACTCAGATGTGGCATAGTAGCAAACCCGAACAAAAAAACCTATGGACAAAAGACGTGAACCTTAATTTCTTTCGGTTCACGAAGGTTTGAGCCTTAACTTACTAGTTATCCTTGGGCGCCATGAAACGAAATCCTGAAACCATCCTGCTTCCTCAAGCGAGGAAGCTGGATGTCCGGGGATTAACGAATCTTATTTTTGTCCCTCTGGTTGGAAAATCCGGACCTGCTCATTGCGAGGCTGGAGTTTCAGGGGAAAGGTGGTCGTGGGTGTGTCCGGCAACCAGAGGGTCCTAGAGGAGCAGAAATTATATACCTATAGGCATGGCATGGCTGAAAATTCCCACCTAGCCACTGACTGAGAAATCATTCTCTCTTTACACTAGTATAACTTATAAAGACATTCTACCGTTAAATGTTACCGAAGGTAACAATACTTATTGAACGAAACGTTGTGCTGACTTAAAATTAAAATAAATAATTTAACGACTCACCTATTCCTGGGAGGAGGTTCCAATTCCAGAAGTTACTGGTACTTCGATAAAAAAAAAGACAACACTTGTTGTTGCGCCAGTAATAGGCATGTAATATTCAAATTTTATTTTAATTTTATATTTTTATCCAAAGAAAACATGTATTTTTATAAACAAATGAAATCACTAAACAATCGTTGATTTAATTATATATCTTTTTATCAAAAGAAATCACAAAAATAATCTTTGATTTGGTTATATATTTTTATCAAAGGAATCATAGATTTTTATCCACAAAATAAATCATTAAATAATCTATGATTTAGTTTTATATTTTTATCCAAAGAAAACATGTATTTTTATAAACAAAAGAAATCACTAAGTTCTTTGATTTAATTAAATATCTTTTTATCAAAAGAAATCACTAAAATATTCTTTGATTTGGTTATATATTTTTATCAAAGGAATCATAGATTTTTATCCACAAAATAATTCATTAAATAATCTATGATTTAGTTTTATATTTTTATCCAAAGAAAACATGTATTTTTATAAACAAAAGAAATCACTAAGTTTAAATTCTTTGATTTAGTTAAATATCTTTTTATCAAAAGAAATCACTAAAATAATCTTTGATTTGGTTATAAATTTTTTTCTCAAAGAAATCATATATTTTTATCCAATGAAATCATAGATTTTTATTCACAAACTAAATCATTAAATAACCGAAAACAAAACAAAAAAAAACACAACCGAAAATAAAGAAATAAGAAATTCAAAAATGTTTCCAAAAAAAAACGAATTTACTTTAAAACTAACTATCTATCAACCGCCTCGCTTCAAGATCAAAAACACAAAACGAAAAATCGTTACACCCGACCACGTCTACTTTTCTATCGAGAGTCCCCAACCACAATCATATCACCAAAGTTTACACCTCGGTGTTATCCGAGTCCTAGTAATGATAATAACAAAAAAAAATAGTGTTTCGAGAATTCCACTAAAACTGTGGGAATAGTTTTCCACAATTAAATAGAAAATTTATCAAGTTTCAAAAAAAAATTAAAAGTTAACAGAAAAACATCACAACGGAGTTTTAGTTTTAATGTTAACAATAAAGAAATTGGAGAATTATCTTTTTTTTTAGAAAACCGTTTAAATTAGATTTAATTTTATTTAATTTAATAAAGATGTTTTGCAAGATTGCAAAACTAAAACATGGGAATGGTTGTAATTGAAATTAATGGAATTTTGCATTATTAGCAAACTGAAACTTGGTTTTAAAAGATGGGTCTAATGTCATGAGACAAAAATGAATTTGTGGAATCTGGAATCGGGCACCTTGTGACGGAGGAAAGTAAAAGTGAAGAAATGAGCACGAAAATGTTGTGTTTGGGAGCTCCTTCGTCACAATTCTATGAAAATTGATTTGAAGTCACTCACTTTTTGACTTAGAATCGCAAAACATAGAATTTTGAGTTCAAATATATGAGTGACTCTCTTTGAAATGGATTTTTTTAACAGTCATATGACTGAGTCACCTCATCAAGTTAGAATTGACCCCCAGCAATTGAAAATACGCGCTCTGTTGCATTCCAGATAGGTTAATATATGTTAAAAATACGCGATATAGAATATTTAAATTGTTTGTCATTTTTTATTATAATTATTTAAATAAACGAAATCTTTTTTCAGCAATGTGGAACTTTATTCATTCTGCTTCTAAACATGAGTATAATTGAAGGAATTGCATTCTCAAGTTGTTTTTGCAGTGAGTATATCTTACAAACTTCACTACTTAGACTTTCTTCATCCTTACTTTCAATAGTAATTTCTTCAGTGATTTTTTCAGAGTCATCCTAATCACAGGTGGATGTATTCTTCTAAAAATTTCTACCGTCAATGCAATAGAGGCACCATTTGTAACATAATGAAAATATTTATTGGAATGTGGAATATTGCCTGTTTGTAAAAAGATTAACATAGTCATCAGGAATTTATCACGACGATCATTCGTTCGATTTTTTATCTGTTTAATTAACTTTTTTGAAAAATTTGTTCCACATTCTTCTAACTTTTGGAAAACAACTTTGTAAACGCCTTTAGCAGTCAAAAGCGTCGCTAAATTTTCGCTTAATTTTTTTACAGCTTTTTTTCAGTGGAAATGAGAGATCCAACAACTCTCTCTTTTTTATACCATAAAGTTTTAAAATACTTTTCGTTACAGTAGAGAAATTTTTAGGCATGACAAAGCCTTTACTTCGGACATATCTATGATTCCACTATAGCATTCATTGAAAACTCATATTGTCACACATCGAGACAAAATTTCATACGGGGTTTCATTTTTAAGAATTTTGTAATTCCACCATCACCGGAATCACTTTTAAGTTTTCTTGATGTAGATGATTCATGAATTTTATCGATTGAAGTTAAAGTTGAAGCTGAATTTATGATTATTTTATGAACTTTTAAATGATTTATCCTTTACATCCAATTTATTTACTGCAATGGTAACAGAAAGCAACATCTCTTTTTTTAATTTTTTTTTTAATTGATTCCCAACTTCAGAGCGTTTTGACGATGTATAGACTGTGCTTTTAAAAATTATAAATCTGTTTGTTGTTAAATAAATTTACTAATATAGTTATAATTAATAACGTATATTTTACTTGCAAACTGCCTTTTTGATTTCACACAGTAAATACTGTGAAACGCAATTTGATTATTTAAAGGTTTTTTTAATATCCGGATAATTACAAAAACGTATCCGGATAATCGAATAGTGAATATTGGTCGAATAATCCGGATAGTTCGATATCCGGATATCCGGATTAGAAACCCTAGTTGACAGCTCCATCTGTTGAATTGCCATTACAATTTTTAATGTTCAAAATATAAAATAAGAAATGAGTTTGTACATCCCATGTCCGGTAGACGAACTGCAATTCAACGCTTCGATTACACGTTCATAAATTCTATCTTTTATATATCGCACAACAATAGATTTAGAACTTTCCCGGTGTCGCGGTGGCCCATTCCACCACTGTTTTTTACTATACATCGTATGACGCAGTGTAAACATTATATATAATATTAAATTGGAGGACTAAACTCACCCAATTTTACACGCTATCCACGTTTTCTTTTCATAGGATTATTAACAGCAAATCGTATTGGTTTTATTTATGTATGGTTTTAAGGTCACATAACTCATGGCGGCTCTGGTTTTATCATATAGCAGCATAGGACATTTGCAAAGTCAATCGATGTTTGACTCAAAACCCTATATAGGAAAACATTTGAAGCAAACATTCACAGCATCATGTAGAATAAACTAATCATTTAAAAATGTTTCGTTCTATGCCTTTGTATTATGTAGTCGTAAAAAAATAGTTTTATCTTCATTCATTTTATTTAGTCCATTACGTACGTGTAATTACATAACTCAATACAGATATCGTTCCGCTGAAAAAATGTTTAATTTAACGTAAACCATTTAAATTAAGTGAAAAAAGCTCATTTGCATAACATAACATTCATGTTACCAGAAAAAAACATATATTGACAGTTAGTTGAGCTACTTAGGACTAAATCTTTTGTAGACATACCGTGATTTACAAAAACCATTTTCTGGGTTGTATCAGTAGTTAAGTGAAAATATTGAAGAAGCAACAACCAATAATTGTTTTAATTTTTAGATGCATTTGACATGATTGTGAGTTCAGTGAGCTTTTTGAGTTAGTCGGAAAAGTTTAACAAATCATTCTTTGAATATTTTAAGTTATGTTATCTTATCGGTAATGCTGAATATTTAATCTTTTTCGATGATTCGGGTGGGTTCTGATGCTCTATTTACGACAAGAATAGCTATTCTATAAATTTTGAATTTTATTATATATGTTTTACTTTTGCTTGAGGAGAGCAGAGCTCACTTGAAAGAAATACAATCTTAGTAGGGGCTACGGGGCTACCTGCTACACAACATAAACCCGAATAAATTTTATGCAAATCCGAAGATTTCATTAAATTTCCATAAATTTGATAAACAACCTCAA
Source organism: Diogma glabrata (assembly GCA_963693315.1). NCBI lineage: Eukaryota > Metazoa > Arthropoda > Insecta > Diptera > Cylindrotomidae > Diogma > Diogma glabrata. The sequence continues at coordinate 337,940,983 of OY856186.1, read as the reverse complement.
AGTAATTATAAGATATGGATTTAAAATCTTCCACTCCGAGATGTCAAAAACTTTGACCTATGGAAAGAGTTTGGTATATGGTGTTTGATGAAGATTGAAATAGCTAATTTGTTTTACGTTTTTAATTTTTTCTAAAACATTTTAGTAAAACGACCGGCAGACAGACGGACATTTTTGTTTAATCAGTTAGACTAGCTATGTTCCAAAACGTCGAGAAATGCGTGTAAAGTTTTTATTTTTTGTGGTGTTCATGCTCCACGTAGGAGCGTTTCCAAGCTAATCAGCTTCGAATATTCAGCACAGTTATTCGCAACAGCGACATGATTACCATGGCAGCCAATTTTTTTAAGGTCGTTTATTACGATCGCCTCCCATTGCAGTCGTGGCTTACCTCGCGGTCGCCCACTCTCTGGTGTACTAACGTACATTTTTAAATCATTCCAGACTGTGAACTGGATCGTAAAACATGACCAAGTGTCTTTTTTAGACATATTTTGCACAATATAAAATATTCTTTATTTAGAGTCTTGCAATAGACAAAAAAATCAATCAACATCATAATCAGCTAAAGAATCAAAATCAAAATTCAACTAGAGAGGAATAGAGAAAATTTAAAGATTATTTTGCTAAGTTTTATAAAAAATGGTATACGAATTTTCTTTACATTTCTGAGAGCCAAACTCGTCAGGAAGAACTGAGGCGATACAAAGTTTCATAATTTAGTCACTCTATTAAAATAATTAACAGTAAACGGATGGTGGATATGCGTTGCTTGCATTGTTATTGTTTTATATTTATACAACATTTTTAAATATTAACTGCGTTCATCAGCACCTTAGTACGCATGTTGTTATTATACCTATTAAAAATTCACTTACAAAACTTTTTATTTTAAAAAAAATTGTTCAAATAGTTGTAGGTACGATAAAAGTTAATTATTAAAATATATAACCCCTTAATGTTGCTACAACCAAAATCTTTGAATTAATAAAACAAATAGAAAAAACATTTGTTACTTTTACGTCTATTAAAAAAAACAAAATATTTTAAGAACGTAAATCTCAGATTATGATTTCATTGTTAAAAAACCCATTAAAGTTACGTGCCACATACCTTTTTCCATAAAAAATAAGCCCCTGAATTATACTATATTTTCTACATCTAAATAAAAAAACGAAATTCTATGGAAGTCTAATGGAAGTCTTATAGAAGCCATTATTGTTGTAATTACTATCAAAGATATTTATTGTTTCTGAACATTTAAATTAACCGATTGACTATCGTGCAGGAAAAACGATCAAAGGGCCAGAGTTCGAAACTTGATGCGACCGTAAACAAAAACTTAAAGTTAAACACTATATAATAACATAGCAATAACAATAATTACGTTGAACAAACCAACAAATGAGTTAAAATAGTATAAAAAACGTTGTAATATTTTTGTCACATTTTTAAATAGCTTCTATAAAACTTCTAAAGATTGCTTAAAACAAACTATTAGAAGCACTTTACCAAAGCTATAACTTGTGAAACAATAAATTCTATTCAGCTTGCATAATTGCTTACAAAAGACCATACCAAAGTTGTTTCCGAAGCCTTTTACAAATCATAGCTTCCTTAAAGGTGGGGAAATTTCTCCAAATGGTCTTTATCGAAACCGTTTAGAAGTTTTAAAGAAAATATGGGTGGGGAAGGTGTGGAAGCTAGCTTCGGTAAGACTGTTTAGTGTTTTTAAAGAAGTTGAAATGCTAGTTAACCCTCACCTAAGGCTGAAAATATTAGCAGGTGATAATTAATTACAAATAACTAGCTAAATTAGCAGGTGATTTCAACATCTACCACAAACATTGACCGTGGTCAATCAAAACATAATTAAAAGGGCCATACACTAAATTTCTTGCTTCGATCAGCTGTCACAACTAGTACATAGACTTACCAATATTGACAGCCAATCTTCTAGTCTACTTGATCTTTTCATGACAACTCACTCTAATAAAAATATATACTTACTAAGTCGATGCTCCTCTTGGCAGATTAGATCATTGTGTTGTTTTCGCCTATTTCGAAATAACATCTTTTGCGTCAAGTCCAAGATTGTCTTCTCCTCGAAAGGTTTGGTAGGACTGATTTATATCAGGACTAGAAAAATTTGTCATAGTATAATTCAGAAAGTTAAATTTTTCTTCAACTCCAATAACAAGCTTAAAATTTTACGCGCAACTAAAGGCAGCCAGTCGTACTGGAGCTTTATCCGAGAGGTTGATAATAGCCAATCCATTTCACCATTAATGGGTAACTAGTGGAACCCTGTAATCGAGAACAAAACGAAGGCAGATTTCCTTGCACAAAATTTTGCTGCTAAATCTGTCCTCGATCATTTAGATATATATCCGCCGAACATTCCATCTGCAGTTCTATCATCGATGAACAAAAATTGCTTCGTCGAATAGTTCCGCGGTCAACACTGCTTAATAAACCACCTATTGTACTAAAACGTTGCGCTAATACCCTGGTTTATCCACTAGTTATAGTCTTTTTAATGTAATCCTTAGTTCACTATATGTCACTGTGAAAACTGACAAACTATAAAGTTATGGAGAAAGTTATCATAAACTAATAGTATATCTCGAAAACAACAACCACTAATATGAATTACGTATAGCTTGGTTAACTTTTAACATCATGTCATTCTTCACGGAGAAAAAAGGTAAAGCCATTTATGACTTTAATGAGTCTCATATTATTTTCCTTGATATATATCCAAGGCGTTTGACAGAGTTTGGCAACGGGCTCTTACATCTATAGCCTGTTTATTATAGAGATCTATCATATTAGTGGTGGGATGTGCTATTTCGGATAAATTCCAATTTCCGGTGTTCCTTAGGGAATGGTTCTTTCACCAACCCTTTTTCTGATATTTATCAATGATTTGTTATCTATCTATGATATCTATACAAACGCATTCTACAGCTTTGCCGACGACAGTACTATACGACGTAGAAAAATGGTTGAATTTTTGAAGGTAGATCTTGAATCAGTTCTGGACTTGAGTAAACGAAACCATGTGACATTTAATGCTAGTTTATCCCATAAAACCTCACTGTATAGCTTCGATACAAACTTTTCCAGGCTAGCATTATTAATCTCACCTGCGCTTAAACTCGAATGCCCTATAAAGCATATATACGCCCGATCTTCGAATGCATTTCCTATTTATGAGCTGTTGCACCAGAAATCTCTTTAAATTTCATCAACAGAGTCCACAGGCTTGCATTTAGGCCGATTGAGGATCCAATTTTAACATCAGGTTTGGATTCGCTGCATGAGTAGTTGGAGCTTTTACACTATTCTATAGATTCTACTACGGTAAATTCTCTAAAGAAATTACAACCCACAAGACAACCTTTGCACTCCTTATAGCAAACCTTAGCGGTCTAATATGTGAGTTCATCTAGCTATTATAACACCTTCCCTTCACATTGTGTATATACTGGTGAAATCGATTATCAAAATTGTGGAACCTGCTACGTACAATCCCAAAGCTTTAAAAATCCGCAATCCATTCACTCCTGTCCTATCCCTAGTCCTAAACTACCAACCATCCAATTTTTCTTTCATAAGCTTAACACGTGCATCAAGCATGGTGAGCCCGAACTGTACAAAAGAATAGCTGTCGGTGCTTCTTTTTTCCAACCTTTTTAAAAATGGTATTCCCATATACGAATAGCGTTTTATAAAGGTTGGAAAAAGATTTGTCTAAAGTACGCTGAAAGAAAAATTTTGATCAATCGGTTGGCATATAGTGATTATTCGGTCACGAAGACCTCATATTAAGTTGTTGTGTCTTCAATTCGGTTGGTGTGTCTTCAAATTTGCTTTTTGAAGATGAGATAAGATAACCGAATTTGAGGTTATTGTGACAGGCAAAATTCGGTTGGCACAAAATAGGTTGTAGTATAACCGATTTTTTCCTGTGCAAAATTCGATTACAGCATGTTATTAAATGTTTACTTATAATTTATTTTTATCACATGACTGAAATGAACAAATGTTCTTAAAAACCCGTAGAGATAGTCCTAGCTCCAGAGTTCCGAAAACGTATCTTCAAACCCGAAGTCTTCGGAGTAAAAAGTGCGTGTTGCTAACTCTAGTAGAATGTCACTCTTACACAATCACAGTGTATCTTTTGGTATAAAATAATAATTAAACAAATTGGTGCTTGGCAAACACTGTTTGCATAGAGAAATTTTAAAATAAATTTTCCGATTTGTCAGAACTACTCCGAAAAAAACCCAAAGGTGAAAAGACGTGGCTTTAGTTTCTGTGAGATAATTTTCATTGAGGCTTTTCATTCTGTGAGATAATAAACAGTAAAAGAATAGTATATTCTAAGGTTGTTCGGGTCGCTGATTTCGAATCTAATTTTTTTTCTCTCTCTCTGGCGTTTACATCCCATGAAGGGATTTTGCCGTCTGTGCAATAAGCTTCCAATCATCTCGTTCCATGACCAGTTGACCCCAGTTTCGACATCCTATATCACGAAGGTCTTGGATGATGTCATCACGCCAGCGTTGTCTAGGTCTTCCTCTTCGACGAACACCAGCTGGTTGTTGTTGGGACGCTTTTTTTATCATTCTATCTAATGGAGCCCTTTCTACATGACCAAACCATCTGATCCGGTTAGATTTAATGAATCCGATTACATCGCAGCCTCCAAGAAGCTGTCTGATTTCGTGATTCATTCGAATTCTATACTGATTTTCAGCAACTTTACATGGACCATAAATTGTTCGTATGACCTTCCTCTCGAATGTTGATAAGATTCTACAATCGGAGGAAGTCAGTGTCCAGCTTTCACTTCCAAATGTAAGCACAGGTCGAATTAATGCTTTGTAAAGTGTGAGTTTACACGACCGCGAAAGATGTTTTGATCGCAGAAGTTTTGAGTATGCGTAGAAAACTCTGTATGCGGCAGAGACACGGGCTTTGATATCTGCCTGCATGTCATTTGACGATGTTATTACAGACCCGAGGTATTTGAAGTTTTCCACGCGTTCCACTTCGTAGTCGCCAGTATCCAGATTTCCGGGAGGTACGTTCTTAGATGTTGTTAACACTTTAGTTTTGCCGGTGTTGATGCATAATCCAAGTCGTTTAGCATTTCTTTCAAGCTGAGAGAGACTATCTTTAATATCGCTCGTTCTACGTCCGAGAAGCACAATATCATCTGCGTAGCCAAGAACTTGACTAGATTTATTATATATGCAGTTTTGCGTCTCAATTCGGCTTTTTCTTATCGCGTACTCCAGCGCCAAATTAAACAGTACAGGCGCGAGTGCGTCACCTTGTCGAACACCTGATGTTATATCGAAAGGATCAGAAACTGACCCTTCGATTACTATTCTACAATTTGATCCCGATGTTGTGAGTTTGCACAGAGAAACAAGTTTCTCTGGGATACCAAGGCATATGAGTGCGGACCAGAGGTTGTCGCGGATGAAACTATCATATGCTTGCTTGAAATCAATGTAGAGCTGGTGAATGCTTATGTTGTACTCCCAACATTTTTCCAGAATCATCCTTAATGTAAAACATTGATCTGTGGTTGAGCGGTTGGGACGAAAACCACACTGATAGTCACCGATGATAGATTCGGCGAACGGGATGAGTCGAGCAAGTACGACATTAGCTAGTATTTTATATGCTGTGTTCAACAGTGCGATGCCACGATAATTCGCACACTTTAGACGGTCACCTTTCTTATGTAGCGGAACAATGAGAGCTGTTTTCCATTCAGCAGGTAGTTCTTCTTGGTCCCAGATTGCAAGAATCAGATCGTATATACGTGAGACCAGAGCTGCTCCTCCATTTTTCAAAAGTTCTGCGGGAATACCATCGAAACCTGGTGATTTGCCATTTTTCAGTTTTTTAATTGCAGCTTCCACTTCCTCTATTGCTGGGTAAGGGACAAAAATCTCCTCAGTTGATGGAGCAATTGCTCGAATAGGATGAACTTCATTCGTCCTATTCAATAGGTCTTGAAAGTGGGATCGCCACACTGCCAGCACATCACGTTCACTTGTTGTAAGTTCATTATTTTCATTTTTAATGGCTGTAGATCTTGGGTGGAAATCTTTTGTCAGATTCCGTGCATTGGCAAAGCACTCTTTTGAATTTCCGCTGGCCGCATGTTGGTTGATGTCTTCAATGCAGCTCTTCATGTGTTCGCGTTTCTTTTTACGTAGAAGTTTTGCTGAGGCTTTCCTGGCGCATAGATAATCAGCTTGGGAGCTTCGGGTGTTCCTTGTTAACCATTTTTCTCGCAGTTTTTGTTTATGTTCAACGGATTGGCGGCATTCCTCGTCGAACCATTCGTTGTGTGATTTCGGTGGCCGCTTTCCGATTGTAGTTTGTGCCGCGTCTATAATGGTTGATTGAAGCGTTTGCCATTCTTCTTCTATGTTAAATGGCATCTCAGAAGAGATGTCATGCTCTTCTATGTTTTGTGTTATTATTTCCTGATATCTGTTCAGCGTTTCCGGATGTTTAAATGCATCGACGTTCCAGCGCACGGTCTTTTTTGCTTGTCTATTAAATGTAGATGATAATTTGCACTTGTACTTAAAGATGACAAGCATATGATCAGTGTCCATATCAGCACCTCTGTATGATCGAACGTCAGTTACACTTGTGGAGTGTCTCTTAGAAATCATGACGTGATCGATTTGATTTTCCGTTCTTCCGTCATTTGATTTCCACGTTGCCTTGTGAATTCTCTTGTGAGGGAAGAAAGTGCTGGAAATTACTAGATCATACATCATAGCCAGCTCGGCTGCGCGAAAACCGTTATTGTTGCTGGTATGATGCAAGCTGTTAGGGCCGATATGTGTTTTAAGTTCTACAATCCTACCGATTTGAGCATTAAAGTCACCTACCACGATTTTTATATCGTGCCGCGGGATTTTATTGATGACTTCTTCGAGTTCTAGGAAGAACAGGTCTTTAACATCATCTGCTTTATCTTCAGTAGGTGCATGAACATTGACGATCGTTACATTGAATTTTTGCGTGCGGATTCTCAGTGTGCATAACCGCATAATTATTGGGCAGAAGTCGATAACATGCTGATTCACGCGACGGTGTATAAGAAAGCCAACTCCAAATTCTCCTCCGTTTTGATGACCGCAATAATAAAGGGTGTATCCTTTCACTGTTTCATGGATTCCACTACCTGGCCATCTTAGTTCTTGTAATGCCACTATATCTAGTGTGTAGCTCTCGACTTGTTGTGTGAGTTTTAGGAGATCTCCTGGTCTTCTAAGACTTAGCACGTTCCAGGTTCCCATTTTTAAATCGTAGTCCGGGTACAGTTTCCGAGGTCGTTCCAATAATGAATCCGAGATATTCCGAGGCCTGTGTACAGAATTCATGACAATAATTTTTTTACGGAAATGGGGTGTTAGCCCTTCGCCCAACCCAAATTTTCGTAAATGGGTTCGTTCTGCATCTTAAGGTCACCAGAAACAACCTTTTTACATGTTTATATAGCGAGCCGCTTGATCCAAGTCAGACGCCCGCTGCAAGCCGCCCCTAACATGGAGAACAGACGCTTTCTACACATTTATATAGCGAGCCGCTTGATCCAAGACAGACGCCCGCTCCAAGCCGCCCCTAACATGGAGAACAGACGCTTGAGTTGCATTGGTTTTATGGCGCCAATGACTCGCCATGGTGCAGAATCATTGAGTATAAGCAGTATTTACTCTGTCCCTCTCAACTACACCAACCTAATTCTGTTAGCGTTACCCAGGTAGCACGGCGTGGACGTAGAATTTCGGATTTTCGCTACCCAAATCGAGTCTAATGTCAAATTTTAAAAAAGCAAAATGGCGGATCAAATATGGCGGCCAACTTTCAAAAATTGCCCAATTTTGAAACTAAAAAATACCATCGTATTTTAAATAAAATTTCAAGTCGAGAATGTATGCGATAATTTTTTTAAGACCTAGCATTATCGAGATAAAAATTCATAAAGTTTGAATATTTATATAATATTTAAGTATTTCTTTCTACTATTTGACGTTTAATTTATTCGTTTTTAGCTAGTTTTTAAGATTTTATTATAACAAGTAATCGACATCTATTAGGTTCTCAAAATCGAATGTAGCTAAATTTTAAGTTCTGAAAAACACATAGTTTTCTTAATTTATTTCTTAATCTAGTATTTTTATCAAAAATAGTATATAAACTGGGTAGTGAAATCCGAAATTCTACGTCCACGCCGTGCTACCTGGGTAATGCTAACAGAATTAGGTTGGTGTAGTTGAGAGGGGCAGAGTAAATACTGCTTATACTCAATGATTCTGCACCATGGCGAGTCATTGGCGCCACAAAACCAATGCAACTCAAGCGTCTGTTCTCCATGTTAGGGGCGGCTTGGAGCGGGCGTCTGTCTTGGATCAAGCGGCTCGCTATATAAACGTGTAGTAAGCGTCTGTTCTCCATGTTAGGGGCGGTTTGTAGCGGGCGTCTGTCTTGGATCAAGCGGCTCGCTATATAAACATGTAAAAAGGTTGTTTCTGGTGACCTAAAGATGCAGAACGAACCCATTCACGAAAATTTGGGTTGGGCGAAGGGCTAACACCCCATTTCCGTAAAAAACTACTTGTCATGAATTCTGTACACAGGCCTCGGATTATCTCGGATTCACTATTAGAACGACCTCGGAAACTGTACCCGGACTACGATTTAAAAATGGGAACCTGGAACGTGCTAAGCCTTAGAAGACCAGGAGATCTACTGAAACTTACAAACCAAATCAATAGCTATACACTGGATATAGTGGCGTTACAAGAACTAAGATGGCCAGGGAGTGGAATCCACGAAACAGCCAAAGGATACACTCTCTACTATTGCGGTCATGAAAACGGAGGAGAATTTGGAGTTGGCTTTCTCACACATCGTCGCGTGAATCAACATGTTATCGACTTTCGCCCAATTAATATGCGGATATGCACAATGAGAATCCGCACGCAAAAATTTAATGTAACGATCATCAATGTTCATGCACCTACTGAAGACAAAGCAGATGACATTAAAGACCTGTTCTTCCTAGAACTCGAAGAAGTCATCAATAACATCCCGCGGCACGATATAAAAATCGTGGTAGGTGACTTCAATGCGCAAATTGGTAGAAGTGCAGAACTTAAAACACATGTCGGCCCTAACAGCTTGCATCATGCTAGTAACAATAACGGCTTTCGCACAGCTGAACTGGCTATGATGTATGATCTAGTAATATCTAGCACTTTCTTTCCTCATAAGAGAATCCACAAAGCAACGTGGAAATCAAATGATGGAAGAACTGAAAATCAAATCGATCACGTCATGATTTCTAAGAGACACTCTACAAGTGTAACTGACGTTCGATCATACAGAGGTGCTGATATGGACACCGATCATATGCTTGTCATCTTTAAGTATAAGTGCAAATTATCATCTACATTTAATAGGCAAGCAAAAAAGACCGTGCGCTGGAATGTCGAAGCATTTAAACACCTGGAAACACTGAATAGATATCAGGAAATTGTAACGCAAAACATAGAAGAGCATGACATCCCATCTGAGATGCCATTAAACATACAAGAAGAATGGCAAACGCTTCAATCAACCATCATATCCGCAGCACAAACTACAATCGGAAAACGACCACCGAAATCACGTAACGAATGGTTTGATGACGAGTGCCGCGAAAGCATTGAGCACAAACAAAAACTGCGAGAAAAATGGTTAACAAGAAATACCCGAAGCTCCCAAACTGATTATCTATGCGCCAGAAAAGCCTCAGCAAAACTCCTACGGAAAAAGAAACGCGAACACATGAAGAGCTGTATCGAAAACATCAACCAACATGCGGCTAATGGAAATTCGAAAGAGTGTTTTGCCAATGCGCGGAATCTGACCAAAGATTTCCACCCAAGATCTACAGCCATCAAAAATGGAAACAACGAGCTTACAACAAGTGAACGTGATGTGCTGGAAGTATGGCGATCCCACTTTCAAGACCTACTGAATAGGACGAACGAAGTTCATCCTATTCGAGCAATTGCTCCGTCAAGTGAGGAGATTTTTGTCCCTTACCCAACAATAGAAGAAGTGGAAGCTGCCATCAAAAAATTAAAAAATGGCAAATCACCAGGTATCGATGGAATCCCTGCAGAACTACTTAAGAATGGAGGAGCAGCTCTGGTCTCACGTATATATGATCTGATTCTTGCAATCTGGGACCAAGAAGAACTACCTGCTGAATGGAAAACAGCTCTCATTGTTCCGCTACATAAAAAAGGTGACCGCCTAAAGTGTGCAAATTATCGTGGAATCGCACTGTTGAACACTGCATATAAAATACTAGCTAATGTCGTACTCGCTCGGCTCATCCCGTTTGCCGAATCTATCATCGGCGACTATCAGTGTGGTTTTCGTCCCAACCGTTCAACCACAGATCAATGTTTTACCTTAAGGATGATTCTGGAAAAATGTTGGGAGTACAACATCAGTATTCACCAGCTCTACGTTGATTTCAAGCAAGCATATGATAGCATCATCCGCGACAACCTCTGGTCTGCACTCATATGCCTTGGTATTCCAGAGAAACTTGTTTCTCTGTGCAAACTCACAACATCGGGATCAAACTGTAGAATAGTAATCGAAGGGTCAGTTTCTGACTCTTTTGATATAACATCAGGTGTTCGACAAGGTGATGCACTCGAACCCGTACTATTTAATTTGGCGCTTGAGTACGCGATAAGAAAAAGCCGCATTGAGACACAAAACTGTATATTTAACAAATCTAGTCAAATTCTTGGCTATGCAGATGATATTGTGCTTCTCGGACGTAGAACAAGCGATATCAAGGATAGTCTCTCTCGGCTTGAAAGAAATGCTAAACGACTTGGATTATGCATTAACACCGGCAAGACTAAACTATTAACAACATCCAGGAATAAACCTCCCGGCAATCTGAATACTGGCGACTATGAAGTGGAACGTGTGGAAAACTTCAAATACCTCGGGTCTGTAATAACATCGTCAAATGACATGCAGGCAGATATTAAAGCTCGTGTCTCAGCCGCATACAGAGTTTTCTACGCATACTCAAAACTTTTGCGATCTAAACATCTTTCGCAGTCGTGCAAACTCACACTTTACAAAGCATTAATTCGACCTGTGCTTACCTTTGGAAGCGAAAGCTGGACACTGACTTCCTCCGATTGTAGAATTTTATCAACATTCGAGAGGAAAGTCATACGAACAATTTATGGTCCATGTAAAGTTGCTGAAAATCAGTATAGAATCCGAATGAATCATGAAATCAGACAGCTTCTTGGAGGCTGCGATGTAATCGGATTCATTAAATCTAACCGGATTAGATGGTTTGGTCATGTAGAAAGGGCACCATTAGATAGAATGATTAAAAAAGCGTCCCAACAACAACCAGCTGGTGTTCGTCGAAGAGGAAGACCTAGACAACGCTGGCGTGATGACATCATCCAAGACCTTCGTGATATAGGATGTCGAAACTGGGGTCAACTGGTCATGGAACGAGACGATTGGAAGCTGATTGCACAGACGGCAAAATCCCTCCATGGGATGTAAACGCCAGAGAGAGAGAGAGAGTATATAAACTCCAATAAATATATAACACATGAAAAAACTATGATTTTTAGAAATTTACACACAATAAAACACTTTAAAGATCTCGTTTGAGTTAGAATTGGAGTTAGCTTTAGCTCTTATTCAGTGGCGTAGCTAGCAGGGGTGGCACCCGGGGCGGATATTGTGGTGTCACCCCAAAAATAAAAACTGTCAATAATAATAAAAAGCCGATAAACGTTATTTATAATTTTTTTTAATTAATACAAATGAGCATTATTATTATAAGCCCGCAAGTAATTTTTAACTAATCTTAATTTGCTGAAACTCCTCTCACACGAAGCCACTAATACGCAAATAGTCATAAATAACTTTAGTGCGACCGTAAGATTCGGAAGAAATTCTAAAAAATCCCATTCTACGATGAATTTCAAAAAGTCTAGGTACACCCAGTTAGAAACTGTAACATTGGCCGCTTTTAAATGCCTCCTCACCCTTTGTATCTCTTTGAGGAGTTCTGTTGCCAATACCGCATCATAAAAACCAGTAAATTTTGATACCGATAATTTTAACTCTTCACTGTTCGCCAAAAGCTAAGTGTTTGTCTGCACAACCTCGAACAATGAAGCAAATCTTGAACTGACTTCAGTCTAGTTCGGAATTCAACACTGAATCGGTCAAGACATTCCAACATGTCCTTTTTAAGTTGAGCTCTCAGTGTCAGTCCAACATCAGGTGCAAACTCACCACCCGTTCGTTTTTTGCGTTTTTATGACGAATTCGGCTTCCCATTGGAATGTCATAGTCCTCCGATTTTTTCGCAGCAAGATCTATTGCCTCTTCTACAATGAGACTTCGTTATGAATTGACTCTATTTTTGTAGCTAATTGATCAATATTCAAGCCCGTGCTTTGCAATCCAATCTGAGCACAGATATTATTTCTCTTAGAATATCATTCCAAAACAAAAGATAGCAAAGAAACGAAAAATCACATGCTGCATTGATAAGGTTCTGTGCAGCGCCTCTAGTGTCTACATTTTCTTGTTGATCACTTAACTTCTCAATTTCAGCCACAATCCCATCAAAGTTTTCGGCCAATACTTTTACTGCAGCATAATGAGCACTCCAATGCGCTGTTAAGAGTATTTTAACAGTTGCTTTGTTGTGTTTAGCAAGTACTTCCCAGCGGCTGGTCGAAGCAGAAAAACATGTAAAAATGGCTTCCACTGACGAGTGTTGGCCGTATAAATTAATTGAATGATCTTTGCAGCCCACAAAAATTGCTTTGTTATTTTTTGCTTTAATAATAGCTTGCACTTCTCCATGTATACTACTCATAACAGCTGCATTATCATAACCTTTGGGAGCGACAATTCATAACATCTATACCATCATTTTCAAGATTTTACACTGAAAAAAACATGTCCTATTTCCAATCGAAATGCAGTTGTCTCAACCTCACCGTGTGGGCAGATATGGCGAATCGAAATACGAGATTGATTCAACAACCGTACAATGATAAGCCGATGCAGTTGAGACAATCACATGAAATATTTATGTGAAAATAAAATATAGTTCAATTAATATCAAATACTTAAATTTTAAAATGAAAAATTCATGATATAAGGCCAAAGAAATATGTTTTCATGGAAATAGTTATTAACTTTATTCAACTACTGTTATATTGGATAGCACTTTATATTTTAATTACACCTCATTCTGTTATCAGGAAAATGTTACTGAGTACTGAGTAGTTGTCCCAATCACGGTGAAATTGTTTGTAAATATCTTTTCTTTGCATGAATAATAAACTGCCATCTTCGAGATGAGGTTATCATTACTTCAATTTTTTTTTCAGTGTAAGAATTTCATCGCTTAAATCAGCGGCTTTTTTCCACGTAAAGGAAAAAATCCAAGGAATACTTCCTTGATTTCCACTTAACTACCATCAATTTTCACACAACGAATCACTTCTGACATTTGATCAATATGCAATCAGGTGTGCTATCAAACATAATTCCAAAATATTTAACCGATTTAATATCGTTGACAAGCTTAAACTTTACGTGGATCGCTAAAACATTTATGAACTCATTTTGTATATCTGGTGACAAATATGATACTTTTGGTGATTTACCATGCTCCAAATTCAAAATGTGTTCTTTTAACACTACATCATACTTTGACAATAGTTTGGTTAGTTCTAAGAAATTGCCTTTATTTGAAGAACTTTGTCCTTCATCATGTCCATGAAATGCTGGGTTTTGTTTAGATAAAAACAAAGTTATATCCAATAATCTTGATAAAAGATGTTTCCACTTCTGTTTTTTATTATATATTAATTGCAAGGCTGCGTCTCGTATCGTTTTATGAATTTTTAACCTCATTTCCAAAGTTTTTCACTTTTCAAAATTCTCCAGATGTTCATTTGAAGTTTCATGCTCGGCCACTTTGGGATTTAGTTTCCACCGCTTCTGATGTCCAGTAGTAAATGTTGATTTTGTATTATTATTATTGGTGACAGCAAATACACGACAACAGAAGCAATACAGGACGCAAGTTATTATTTACAGGAGAATAAACAATCCATGGCCGTAGAATTTTTTCACCATTATTCATCATTTTATAAAACCATTCTTTAGAAAGATGGCGAACATCACCTTTTATGTCCAACCCGTGTCTAGATACAGTAACAAACGACCCTTCTCTATTTTGAAAATGTTCACTTTCTTTTTTTATGATTTCAATGCGAACATTACCAGAGACGAGTATATTCCAATGTGATACATCTCTTAAGTCCTGAAGTGATTCACCCATGCAAATACTGTCTTCAATAGTAGAAGCATTAGCGGCATTATCACTGTCATTTTCATTATTCCTTTCTAATTCGTCATCATAGGTTATCATTATTAATTCTGTATTGTTGCTGTTACTTTCCGAAGATGAGCCAATATTCTCTGAAACATTCGTTGCATCAACGTGATAATCAGTTTCTTTTGATGAACCTTGGATATCATCGGGTTTTGTAACATATCTATAGATTTGGTCTTTCTCTGCTGGAACCAACTTTTTCTTTAAAAAGTATGAACTCCTCGTGGCATATTTATTTTTTGGGATATTTGCTAAACGAAATCAAAAAAAATATTTTTAATTATAGTATAGGTATCAGCAAAGCATTAATTCTAAATATATTTGTAGGATACATAATAGGTACATAGTTCATAATAAGTACACTGTGTTAACGACTAAATACACCGCCAAGAAAATTAATTTATTTAAATTTCCTTGTAACAACTTATATTAAATAATATTTGATAAAATGGAATATACAAATCATAGCCTAATATTATAAGGAACTATTTAAAAAAATATAAGTATGAAATCCTAAAAGATATTTTATATAAAGAATTGAAACCAAAATTAAATATCCAATTAGAATCATGCTCAATAATTTACAAAATTGAATGTGATTTTTGTGAAAAATTTTACATCGGGAAAACCGGAAAATGTTTTAAAGACTGATTTAAGGAATACCTGCCTAAGAAGAAAAATAAACAAAATTTAAAGTTTATTTTTGCAAACCATTTACATAGTTAATAACAATAGCTACACCACTTTTAAAAAAAAATTGAAGGCTTTACATTTATGTAGCCAAGGATCTTTAAAAGAATCACTTGATGAGTTTGAAATTTCCAAGGGATTTAAAACCCAACAAAATGTAATTTTAAATGATAAACTTTCATTTAATTCAAATATATAAATATATAAAACTGAAAAAAAAACAGTATGAGTATGTATCAACCTACAAAAATTTGCAAAACTGCAGTAATTGCATAACTGTTTATTTATTTAGCGTATGGTTTTTTTTGTGACACATTAAAAAATTAAACTTACAATAGGTAGACTCCTCTATGAAATATACCTAAAACAATACATGGATACACATTAAATGAACTTACAATCGATTTGATTGCGTGTCTTTTAAGTAAATTAAAAAGTAAAATATTTGAACATTGGGCAGTACATTTGAACATTAGATGTTTACATCGAGCGAGTCTATCCATGCTACTACATCGGGAGTTGCCAAATGGATGTCTGAGATGTTGCCATTGTAACGTCGAATTGGACACACAGTTGCAATGTGTTTTATGGTTTCCAAGTGATTTATCGTTGAAAACATGTGATGGTTTGTTTAAGTTTTTTACGTTCGGGTGTCACCCCAAAACGGTTTCGAAGTGATTTATCGTTGAAAACATTGTGATGGTTTGTTTAAGTTTTTTACGTTCGGGTGTCACCCCAAAACGGTTTCGAAGTGATTTATCGTTGAAAACATTGTGATGGTTTGTTTATGTTTTTTACGTTCGGGTGTCACCCCAAAACGGTTTCGAAGTGATTTATCATTGAAAACATTGTGATGGTTTGTTTAAGTTGTTTACGTTCGGGTGTCACCCCAAAACGGTTACGAAGTGATTTATCGTTGAAAACATTATGATGGTTTGTTTATGTTTTTTACGTTCGGGTGTCACCCCAAAACGGTTTCGAAGTGATTTATCATTGAAAACATTGTGATGGTTTGTTTAAGTTGTTTACGTTCGGGTGTCACCCCAAAACGGTTTCGAAGTGATTTATCGTTGAAAACATTGTGATGGTTTGTTTATGTTTTTTACGTTTTGGGGTGACGGGTGACACCCGGGGCGGACTGCCCAGCCCCCCCCTAGCTCCGCCTCTGCTCTTATTCAATCGTCGTTTAAAGTATGTAATTAAATAATTTTGACCAGAACAATCTTAGAATATTTTTTTTTTGTTTAATAACTCACAGAATGAGTAAATACTTAAATCAAATCTTTTCACCTTTGGACTTTGGGACTTTTTTTTGGAGCAGTTCCAGATCGAAGCCCATCACAAAACAAAAACTAATCGAAAGTAAATAAAAAAAAGAAGTAATTGAAAAAATAATTTTAAAAAAATCGTGCCATATTTCTCGAAATCTCGATTTTAAACTGTTAACTATTAAAATAAGGGTGAAAACTTTAAAATTATTTTTATCGTAATCTATGGTCAAAATTTTAGCGAAATCATATTTTTTCTTTTTTTTTCAGTGGCACCTATTTTCCTACAAAATTTACAAGTTTGTGGTCTAGGTAAAAAATTTAATTTTGTCTTTGAATTTACCAACTCCAATAAAAACATACCTCCGTCTTTGTCAAAGCAAAGCCATCACCTACCTATACGTTGTTTAAGTTTTTCTCCAATTTTTGCAACGCATGTTGGTAAACGAGATTTTAATTGATTGTTTATGAAAAATTAAATGTTCGGCATTTTAACTTGTACAATCAGACGAACGTTATAAGTTATAACTAATTAAGATTGATGATCACGTTAAAGATATATCAAAGTTTTGCTTTCATAGACATTAATTTTATTAATGAAATTGAATTTTAAAAATAATTACGGTTGACGTTTTAATTGCATGAGAATATTCTTGCTGATAAATAAACATGCAATAAATTTTCCGAAACGATAGTGTTAATTATTTTGTTTTACTAAACTGTGTATATAACGTAGTTATATGCAATATACATATATTGTATTTGATTTGAATGCATTGTCGGCCAGATAACTAATGTTTTAGCTCTTTGGAATAAATAAGTTCATATACTTGGATCTTACTGTTTTACCTGTTTTGTTTGAAAAAAATTAATTAATTGTTTTTGTAATTAGTTTTAAAATTAAAATTTAAAAAAAAACTATTTTAAAGATGGCGCTAGGGTCAAAGATCAATTGGAATTTAATTGTTTTTCTTTTAAAAAATTGTTCTATTTTTACTCTAATATTTCAAATTTACAAGGAGGCGTTAATTCATATTTTAATTTTTTAAAGTTAATTACAAAATTTTAAAGTAAATTACAAAAACAATTAATTACTTTTTTTTCAAACGATTAACTAATTACCTATCAGCAAAAAAAGTTTGTTGAAATCGGTATAGATGAAAAACGTGATCTTCGCAGGTGAAAAAGTCGAGATTTGAGCTTGGCCATTTTTGATTTTTCTGAAACTTGGCATGTAAGAAGTATGAACAAAATAAAATAAAAATTAATTTATAATTTTTTTAAAGTGCATAGTTTGAGCATAGGGCGCACCCCAATATGAATGAAAAATGAAAATTCTGCCAATCTGATGTAACTTTGAAACTCAATTGCTCAAGAACGGCTGTGTCGATTTCATCAAAATTTTTTTGTTTGATAATTGTTTTTGTAATTAATTTTTAGATAAAAATATTAAAAAAACCTTTTTAAAGATGGCGCTAGGATAGAAGATCTATTGGAATTAAATTAATTTTTTTCCTGCAAATAGTTCTATTCTTATTTTAAAATACATTAAATTTTCAAGGAGGCGTTAAGTTTTTTTTTTTGAGATATTTAATTTTAAAGATTTTTAGTACGACTAAAATTCTAACTTTTCATCATATTTTCAAACAACTTATTAACAACTATTAACAAAAAATTTTAAAATCAATTAAATTTTATATTTTTTTTTTAAATATCCGTACTTTAAAATATATCAAATTTACAAAGAGGCGTTAATTCGTGTTCTTGAGACATTTAATTTTTAAGATTTTTGGTCCAACCAAAATTCGTATTTTTCATCATTTTTTCGAACTTCAGGGTTAAAATTTTTTGATGATAGAAATTGATCGAAAAAATAATAAACAATTAGAATTTTAGACGGACTAAACATTTTTAAAATTAAATATCTCAAGAACAGGAATTAACGCTTCTTTGTAAATTTGATATATTTTAAAGTAAGGAGCTGTATTTAAAAAAAAAAATAAAATTTAATTGATTTTAAATTTTTTGTTAATGGAAGTTGTTTGAAAATATGATGAAAAATTAGAGTTTTAGTCGTACTAAAAATCTCTAAAATCAATTATCTCAAGAAAAAAATTAACTCCTCCTTGTAAATTTGATATATTTTAAAATAAGAATAGAACTATTTTCAAGAAAAAAATTAATTAAATTCCAATTGATCTTCGACCCTAGGGCCATCTTTATAAAAGTATTTTTAATATTTAAGGAATTCCAAGAGTAGGAGACTCGAGTAAAATAACACGCTGAAAGGCTACAATTTCACACTTTGTTATTTGAACCGCAAAGAGATGGGGCGCTGTTGCTGCTCTAGTATGACGCAAGAATAATGCAGGCCTCGGTAAAATCGATTTGATCTATTCAGAAACCCGTTCATCCATAACGTATTTCTAAAAAATCGTTAAATCGTCAACATTTCTCCTGTGCTACAATTAATCAAGTTCCTTAGTAAGATCAAAGTTACCAATCGATTTAATAGCTCTTCGTTGTACAGCATCAAGGCATTTCAAACTTGTTACGTACGCTCCAAATCAAAAATGAGAACAGTACTCCATGCAAGGAAAAGACTTGTAGACCAAAAGAAGCTGTTCGCTATTGGAAAACTTTTTACAATGTCCTAAAAAACATAATTTTTGAACAGCGTTCTTAACTAAGCTAAAGATATGAGAATTCCACTTCATATTATTTTCAACCTCAACCCCCAGAAGTCTGACAGACTCTTTCTCTATAAGATCTTTCGCATCAAACTTTAAAGAAAGCGGATTAGGTGAGCGTTATCTAGTAAAATGGCAAACGCGTGTTTTACTATCATTAAATTCCACACTGTTTGCTAAACCCCAATCCATAATTGTTTAAAGATCAACGTTTAAAACTAAAGAGGACGGTTGAATCCAACAAATCATTAATATAGATAAGAAAAAGCGTTGGTGACAGTGCGGAACCCTGAGGAACGCTTGCATTGGTTGAAAAGACGTCCAACGACACACCATCAACATTGACCCGAAATTTGCGATCAGCTATAAAGCTCTGCAACCACGAAAGAAGTTGCTCAACTATTCCATAGCATCTCTATTCCAAACCTTATCAAATACTTTGGAAATATCAAGTGCAACTCCGAAAGTCTCTCCATGGCTTCTTTATAAAGAATGATAAATTATTGGATAAATGAATAAACTAATGCTGTATATATGCATTCATATTCGTAAATAAAAAATAACAAATATCAATCTGAAATTGATATCAATCCAGAAATTTGAAATACCAGCTTTCTGATCGCTGAAATGCTTAGTTATCAGTGGCGGTTTTAAGCACATGCAAACCAGGCATTTGCCGGTGGCCTCGCGCTCAGGTGGCTTCGCATTTTTTTCTTAGTACAAGTAATATAAAAAATTTTTCTTAGTACAATAAATATAAACAACGAAACTCATTTATTAAAATTCAATATAACGTATGCGTACAGTATTTTTATAAAATATTTAACTTTACATATACATCTATTATTATGTATGTAGCAATTTTTTTTTGCGTTATACATAATGCCTGGCAACCATATGAAAGAGTATGCGTTTTCTAGTTTCATATACATAAACGAAATTTGAAATTTTTTCTAAGCCTACTAGATTTTTTTTAATATTTCACAGTTATTATATTTTTGTGACAATATGATTGCTATAGCTATAATATGATTGTTATTGGTATAAAAAATGTTGTGTTATGATTGTGTGCGATTTACAATTTTTTGGTATAATGTAAGTAATGAATGATGTAAAAATAGAGATTTTTTGTTTTCCATTTCACTTCTAAATTATAATTCTTATAGTTCAGACGTTCTTTTTTGGTGTTCTTAGTAATTTATGCAATTTTAATATTGACGATTTTTGCTTTTCTCCTGGTTATTCTTCTGATTATACATTTTATATTGACGACTTCTGCTCTTTCCTTGGCTATTCTTCTGATTATTTGCTTTTATATTAATATTATATAAATTATATTATATATTTATAAATAAATATCAAACTTTAGAAAAAGTTTAAATTTACATTCATCGTTATTTAACTATGAATCCTCATCGTGATCGAGACACTAGAAGAAAATGGGCTTCGGGTGCCGAAAAAAAAAGAAATAAGAAAAAACATACAGATATGTTAAAGAAAATTAAACCATTGACAAGTTTTTTTAATATATCATCAGGTACTAACACAACTTTTGATGCAGATGCTAGTACTTCGCAAGATGTTTCAGAAAAATTGGTAGATATTTTATCTGACCAGTCTGAAACATCTTTAGGGTCTTTATCTTTTGTTGTTTCAGATTCTGAAGTTTCTGCTGTCCTATTACCGGACACCCATGAAAAAGATTCTGAATTGAATTTGTCTCAAGAGTCTTCGTTAGCTTCCAATGATTTTGTTTTAGCTTCGAATCACAAATTGCATGAAGCACAACAAGATATAACTGATGTGGTTATTGTTTCCGACGACCCAGCGTTATGGCCCATTTCGTTTAATGAACGAGAGAGTCGATATTGTTAAAAAAGGACCGAGTCAGGTTAAACAAATAAATTTTAAAGCCGATAAATCGGGTCGCACATTTAATACTAGTTTCTACACGAGAGTTCTTGCTAACGGTGAAGAAGTTTCTAGAAGCTAGCTAGTGTATTCTATACAAAATAATTCGGTATTTTGCTTTTGTTGCAAAATTTTTTCTACCCGAAAAATATGTTTATCGTCGACTGAAGGTTATTCAGATTGGAAAACTATAGGTTCTAGCTTAAAACAACATGATAAATCTCAGGATCACATTAGCTGTATGCAAAAATGGATGAATATGTCAGTTAATTTAAAATCAAACGAATAAAAAAAAAAGAATTCTTTGACACTTATCTTGGAAAAGATGTGCAGAATGAAATAATTGGACTTATATCGAGAAGAATACTGAAAACTATCGTATCTTCTGTACAGTCATCAAAATATTTTTCTGTTATCATGGATTGCACTCCTGATGTTAGTCATAAGAAACAGCTTTCAATTCTTTTGAGATGCGTTAAAATTAATCAGGAAGAAGTACAAATTGAATAATTTTTTTGTGGTTTTTTTCACATAACTGATAGCACTGGTTCAGGTTTAGTTGAAATTTTTTTAAATTTATTAGCTGAGTATAATTTGGATCTAATGAATTGTCGCGGGCACTCGTATGATAATGGTGCTAACATGCGAGAGCAATACAAAGGGGTTCAAGCTTTAATCAAAGAAAACAATCCCAGAGCTCTTTACGTTCCATGTGCTAACCACACATTTAATCTAATGGTATGTGATGCTGCGAAATCATTATCAATTGCAATTAACTTTTTTGGTACTGTTCAACGAATTTTTACATTTTTTGCTGCACCAACCGTTCGATGGGACATACTGCAAAGTGTTTGTAAAATGACTGTTAAATCATTATCAGATACGCGTTGGGAAAGCCGTATAAATAGTATAAAAGTTGTAAAAGATAATTTGGTTCAAATTATAGAAGCTTTATACAAAGTTGCAGATTCAAGTTCAATTGAAGTCGCTGTTTCTGAAGCTAACGGTCTTGCGAATGAGATATCTTCATATCAGTTTATACTTTCACTTACAATTTGGCATGATATATTGTATGAAATTAACAAAGTAAGTAAAGTTATGCAGAATCCCTCGGCAAATATTTCTATTATGATAAAATTGGTGGAAACTACGAACAAATTTTTAGAATCATTCAGAAGTCATGAATCATTTGAAGCGATTATTAAAAAATCTGAAGAAATAGCTATAAAATTAGGTACTGAGCCAGTATTTCCTCAAGTGCGGCTTAGCCGAAAACGACGTTTTTTTTTAATATGAAGGAACTGATACACCTCTAAATGGAAAGTCTGAATATAAAGTAGATTTTTTAATGCAATAACTGATGTTGCATTAGCAAGCTTAAATGAAAGATTCAAAATGCTTGATTCATACAACAAAATATTTGGTTTTTTAACACGTACCGAAAAAATGCGAAGTTTAGATGCAAATGAATTGTTGAATGATTGTAAAAATTTAGAAATATCACTGAGAAATCCTAGTACAGAAGAATCGGACGTGAACCATGAAGAGTTATACTCGGAAATAAATACATTTTTAAGAATGGAAGCGTCGGCGGAATCGAAAGATGCACTGGAAATTTTGAAGTATATTACGGCAAATTCTTTAATCGAAATTTTTTCAAATTTATTTATTGCCCTACAAATTTTACTAACTTCTCATATTTCAGTGGCAAGCGCAGAGAGGTCATTTTCCAAATTAAAACTCATAAAAAACTATTTACGTTCCACTATGGGTCAAGACCGCTTATCTGCAATAGCTTTAATTTCCATTGAAAATAAAATAAGTCGGTCCTTGGACTGTTCTGATTTAATTGATGAGTTTGCGTCCTTAAAAGTCCGAAAGGCTAAGTTTTAAGTCAATGTAATCGATCCTCCTAAAATCTGCGAAAAAAATAAATGGTACCGCATTTTGAGTAGTCTTATTAGTGCATGTTCATCCAAAATAAAAAAAATGCTTTATGTACATTTAAAACCTATGTGCGTTTTTTGTTTCGTTACGTTCTAATAAATATCCAAAACACAATAGAACACAAGAATTAAAAACTCAACCAATATAATAGAAAACTTGCCTATGGCCTCGCATATGGTAAATCCGCCACTGTTAATTATACTTAAAATCTTTTGGATAAAACCAAATGCCCTGCAATTATACTGATATTTGTAATTCGGTATCGGTTTTCTTAAACACTATGGTATACCGATATTGAATGCCCTAATAAAAACTGAATGAGATGTCATTGTGACACCGAAGATTTAGTTGGCCGTACGAAGTAGTGGTTCAAGCGCGTTCACAGTTTGATTCTGCGAATGGTTTGACACTCTACATTGAAATGGTTTTTGTGTTATAAACGCTTTGGAAATGAAAGTTGAATCAATTTTTACAACATGGTTGAAGGTTTTTTCAAAATTTTTGCTGTCGAGTTTCATTTTAGTTGCAGGCCCTGCATGTCAATCTGTACTCTAACTTCTGGTGGTCTTCTACTACTTCGAATTAGTTAGTAAAATTAGGCCATAAAATCATTAATTGCTGATTCTATTCTGAATGTATAATCTTTTAAAAATAAGTTCTAGGTAAGCCTGAATCCTTTCCACTCTATTAAAACACTTTTAAAATGGTTTTCAGCATCTGAAATTCCGTTAAGATACATTTTTATATAATTATTAACCTCAAACTGTTTTTAAATTATTAGTACAAACGAATTGATTCAAACCACATATTATAATTATACTCGCGTATTTATTTACTTACATGATTTTACAAAATGTAATCTAAACTATCGAAAACAAAAAAACATTTCAATGTAATATTATTTTCTTCGTGTTGTTGATTTGCATTTCTGTTTTACAGTTCGTCTCCACAAAATTATTCATAAAACTTACAACAACAAAATGTATTGTATAAACAAAATTGTGTGCACAGAAACAACAAAAAGCAGCCATTTTTAATAATATATCATGTATCTACTATATACATCTAAAATTTTTTTTTATAAAAAAAATTATATATAGAATTTTTAAAGTTGGTGTTACAATACAAACAGATATACACAGAAAACCATTTATTGGTGAAATAAATTTCTATCGAATCGACACATCGAAAAAAAATGCAAGCAAGACTTGGAAAAACTATATACAAAAATACCTCAATCGCTTTGTTTTTATTCTTGTCTCAAAAAATTGATCATGTTTGTTGGCTCGTATGTTTATATATTCGTATGAGTATATTTTTTTTTTTCATTTGACTTGTAACCATATCCAAAGTTTGAATTTTTTTTATTTTCTGATATCCATCTTTGAATATTTTTTATTATTATTATTATTATTAAATGTGGTTTTGATTTAAAAATTGTGTTTACAATTTAAGTTTAATGTTCTTTTTTGTATAGTTTTAATTTGAAGCAGAAACATTGAGAATTGTACAGGAGGAGCAAGGTTGCATTCTTAGGAAAAAGAGTTCTGCCGTTTAGGGATTGATGCTACAATGCCGATGGACTTGTTAGTATGAACAATTTTATTTGAGTTTTTTATGGAGCTAACCAATATATCTCGCATTGAATATAACCCTAGAAGACAGGTTGATCGCATTGTCTTACAATATTTAACGGCCATGTTTGAAAAAACATACAAATTTACAGGAAAGTGATTTCAAAGGACGTTTCATTCCGGTTCTTTTAAAGCGGCAATTTGCATGAAGCGAGCCGTGTTTCCAAACATGCCCTACTTAATGATACAAGGCAAGACATACTCTGTCGTATGAGATCATTTGCCCTTAGATGTCCCATTATACCGAAATGTTTTGGCACCCAGAGGAGTTGTATGTAAAACTGATGGGTTATCTAGTTAAGAGACGGCAGACGATTCCGGGTTACTCTCAACGTTTACTGCCAGCCACCAAATCGTGACCCATACAATAATATTGCTTCGACCATCACCGGTACATCCGGACAACAATGCAATGCAAAATTTGAGTTCCCGGTCTTCGTCAAATATTTCGTTTTTACAAGAGTTGACCTTGTTGTAGCTTTTCTCACTCTTTCCATAATGATGGGCTCGCAGGTTAATTTATTGTCCAGAATAAGGTCGAGGAAGTTAATTATGACCATGGGGTCAAATTTAGGTGTTTGGCACTTTCTAGAGAAGAAAATCGATTTCGATTTTTTTCGATTGGCCCTAGTTAACATTTAGCAGTGATACAAACAGCACTTTGCATTAATCGATTCAGCTAACCAGTGGCGGCTTCATTCCCGAATTTGCAAGCGTGTGGGTGATCGCCAATGAATTAATGTTGTTGAAAGCCTTCTCGTAATCATATAAAGTTTCAATACAGTGTTTATTACAATTCAGAGATTTGGACGTTAAGAGATAAAAGAGGAACTAAAGTTTTTGAGGCTGGAATGCAACCGCTTGCTCTCCTTAGGTAAAACGAGCAAAAAATTGTCAGCCAAGACACTTTAAGGTCAATGGGTTTTTAATTTTCGCAGGGATGATAGTATCCGTTTTAATCATTTTACAATCAGGCTTAAAGGGTTTAACGTTTTTTGAAGAACAATACATGCTGGTAATATGACATGATTCTGATACTAACTACCCTCCACACTGAAATTGAACCAGGATTCCGCTATAAATAATGAGACCTTTATTTTAATGAGAACTGTAAGATCTGAGACCTATATATCAATACTGGACTATGTTCCAATTAATTGCATGTATTTCCAATACCAATGTCCTTAGTGATGACGGTGACTACTAAACCGACCTAACGACAAGATTACCGTTCACGATTTTTTTTGGAAACCAGATCTATTATTTTTATCATATTTTTATTCAATTTTATTTCTTTTGGCATTATAGTACCCACGAGTAGCATAAAAACTAAAACTGGATCTAAGCACAAAGCACTGCTGGTGACAATATTTATAAAAAACAACGAGATCAACAACAGTGCGACGATGTTGTAGAGAATCAAGATTTAATGTTTATTTTGATCACACACAATTCGTAGATGCTTAGACACCCCAGACAACGGCATTTGTGACTGTGGATCATAATCAGCTTAAATTGTCTTAATTTTAACAAAACGGATTGAAGTAAGTTTACTATTGATGTTTACCTCTTGACTCCCTCTTTGGAGAACAAAAATACCGGAAACGTAAATGGGAAGGGTGTGCTGTTGACTCTAGATCCTATTGAGACCAGGAAAAATATAAAGTAATGCGACACAAGAGAAATAAATAAAGAGCAGAGTCAATCAAGTCTTAAAATAAGTAAAAGTCTCTAGAATGTCGTTAAAGACCTCTGAAATGGTCATAATATAATGGTCATGGCAAAGGGCGCCACAAGAGAACTCGGCCTCCTCAATAGATGTAAAAAATATTTTGCTCCATATCAATTACTCCACATTTACAAGTTTTATATTCGTCCCTGCATGGAGTATTGTTGTTAGGTTTGGGGCGCTATATCTGTTGCCATCCTGGCTCTTTTGGACTCTGTTCAAAAGCGTGCTATCCGAATTGTTGGTGATCAAAATAAACATTAAATCTTGATTCCCTACAACATCGTTGCACTGTTGTTGATCTCGTTGTTTTTTACAAATATTGTCACCAGCAGTGCTCGGAAGAAATCAGATCCATTATGCTTCAAACATATTCTTTTCCCCGTTTTACTCGTCAATTGGTTTGTGCAAATAGTGAAACTGTCGAGATTACCTACTGTCGTGGTAACAAAATGCAAAGGCACTTCTTTGTGCGTACATCGTGCAAATGGAATGCTTTGCCTGAATCAATAGTCAATAGTAAAATTCACATAGATTCTCTGCGTGCTTCCTTGAGTAATGAAACATGGTATGAAGTTTTTAATACAAAAAAACCAGACACAGCTTTTGAGAAATTTATTTCTGTTTTAAATACTCATATTGAATCATCTACAACAACCAAATCTTATAAAAAACGAAAAAAGTTAAAACGTTGGATGTCTGATTCGCTTTTAAATCTTATTGATCAAAAAAATAAAATTGGGATCAAGTGTTCGAGGTTTCCTACTGATGACCGGCTGAAACAATACCACATCAAATTAGTCAAACAAGTAAAAACTGAAACAAAAATTGCTAAAGAAGCATATTATCAGCTACAGTTCAACCTCGCAAGCCGCGATTCTAGAGCGGAGTGGAAATTGGTAGATGAAATCCTATGTAACAAAGCTAAAAAGAATACTATCGACAAAATTTACAAAAAAAATACCTCAGAAATTTGTACGGATAAAAATGAAGTGGCCAATGAGTTCAACAATTTCATATAATCAAAGACAGTACTGGTAGTTTACCTGAAATAGATCTTGATAACCCACTTCTACATAATCAGGGTAGTTACCAAAGTAATTCCTTCTTTTTTAAGCCAGTAACTAGAGAAGAACTAATTGTTCAACTTTCTAGTATTAAAAACAAACAATCAGTTGGAGCTGACGGGATTAGCTCCCTTCTTTGTAAGCGAATTGGCGACCTACTAGTTGATGTACTATGTTATCTTTTCAATCTAAGCATTGAAACTGGTACCTTTCCAAACAATCTCAAGCTAGCAGTGGTCATTCCGATATATAAAAAGGGCAACAAGCTAGAAAAAAATAATTACAGACCCATCTCTCTACTTTCAAGCTTCTCTAAAATCTTCGAAAAAATTGTTAAGGGTCGGTTAATTCAATACCTTGATAAGATCAAATTTTTAAACTGCAAACAATTTGGGTTTCAAAGTGGCACTGGTACTGAAGATGCTTTACTGAGTTTTCTTAGTCCTGTTTTTGACTATCTTAACAAGGGGCTTAAGGCAGGAGCTATTTTTATTGACTTCAGTAAAGCATTTGATATGGTCCACCACCTTGTGCTTCTGGCAAAACTTTATCATATCGGTATTCGTGGAGTGGCTTACTCGTGGATAAGATCCTATCTCGCAGACCGTAGACAAACAGTTAAAATTGATGACCATTTCAGCCCAATAACCAATTTTAACGTAGGAGTTCCTCAAGGATCTGTCCTTGGACCTCTACTGTTCCTTATATATGTTAACTCAATATTTGACTTAGAAACGAAAGCCAAGAAAACTGCTTTTGCGGACGATATTGCACTAAGCTACGATGGATCTTCAAAACCGAGTATCATACAGGATATGAATAATGATTTAAAGCTCATCAGGAAATGGATTGATTTACATGGCATGATTTTGAGTAACAAAACCAAGTGTATGCTGTTCAATATAGGAAACGACTACCAAATTCCCCATAACGCCGTTGTGTATCATAAAAATCAGTGTAGTGAGTTTAACTGTTCCGGATGTACAGAAATTGAAAAGGTTTCAACGTTTCGCTATCTGGGTTTGCATTTGGATAGCAAATTAAACTGGAACGAACATATAAAATGCTTGTCCAAATACATGTTAATAGCAATTCGCAAAATGTATTTATTGCGCCCTCTCGTTCCCCAATCAGTATTAAGAACCATATACTTTGCTCTTGTCGAATCAAAACTATTGTACGGGTTATCTTGTTGGGGTGGAATGTACTCTACTAACCTAAATCCGATTTTTCTAACCCAAAAGCATGCAATAAGAATTATTTATCACAAAAATCGTAGAACTCATTCACTCCCTCTATTCATTAAAACGAACGCTCTTCCACTGAGATACATGTACGTGCTCAAAATTCTGAAAATTTTTTTCTTACGTAAAGATTATATGAATATTCGTCCAAATATTATAAACTATAATATTCGCTCTCTCAACTGTATTGTCCCAATGCCTTTCAAGGAACATTTTAGACACTTCTATTCATATCTTGCGCCTTTCTTATTTAATAAGCTACCCCACTCCATACAGATTCTGTCTCAAATTAAAATGTTCTTGGGAAACGTTAGGGTTTGGATTTTGGAAAAAACGTATGCTGAAGTAAATGCATTTTTCCGATAAGTTTTCTGGTGCTCTTGTGTGTTCTGTTGCTGAAGTAAGAACTCTTGGTTGTTCTTGTTCTTGTTCATGTTTATGTTTATGTTATCTTTGTGATTCTTGTTTTTTCTAAATTGTTTATATTACTAAATGTTAAAAATCTATTTTATTTAGTGTTAAATTTGTCTGCATATGCTGCAACTCTCATGCTCTGCCACTGTTTCCTATGAAACACAAGAGCATGTATATCTTTATTTGTATATATTACTTTTTTAAAATCTAAAATTTTATTTTTCTTATGTAATAATTTTTTGTGTACAAATAAATGAATTTTTTGAATTGAAAATTGAATTGAATTGAATTGAATTGAGTCTCGAGGGCCTTCAATCCACAAACATTTAAAAAAAGCGTCCACCATCACCTTAAAACGCATGTTGTTGTGGGACCTGGGTCCTAAAAGGTATCTTTTTGTTGTTCTGACACATTTTGTAATTCCTACTACACAACACTTTTTATTAAAACAAAAAAGGGCTTAACTTATTCATTCTTAACTCACCAAATGCAAATAATTGCATGATCTTCTTTAATGACATATCAAATTATACTGAAATTCTAAAAATTCACAGTAAAATTTAACATACCGTCTACTTAAAATTTGTGTAATGACAAAAAGGAAACCAGTTCAGTGTTAAGTAATCCGCTCAAAATTAATGTAGAGGATATCATATTTTTCAAAGAAATTACGAATATCATAGAATAAATAAATAGGCCAATAGAATTACGGATTGTACGTGTTGTTGTCGGTAACAGGTCAGAAATTTTTTTAATCTCTGGGGTAGGGTACTCACATAATGGACATGCCGAGTCCACTCGATCAGCACCTGG
This sequence comes from Diogma glabrata, assembly GCA_963693315.1. Taxonomy (NCBI): domain Eukaryota; kingdom Metazoa; phylum Arthropoda; class Insecta; order Diptera; family Cylindrotomidae; genus Diogma; species Diogma glabrata. The sequence goes on along the minus strand of OY856186.1, from coordinate 337,911,052 downwards.
GGACTGGAGTTATGCAACAAAGTGTGCGGGAAATTTTTTTTTGCTTCTTTGTAAGCGATATAACTCGTAAATGGTGCACTTTAGGATGCTGGTGCAATGGATCTTTTTTGCTCCTTAAATGTTTTTCTATAACTTAAAATAAAAAAACAAATAAAAATAATTTGTTTTGTTGCAAATTTTTGCGAAAAATGACGAAAAAATGTCTAAAAATCGATGTTTTTCAATTGAATTTAGTTATTTGCAAATAATTGTTTATAACATAATTGACACCTTTATCTTGTAGCAGAAACCTCAACGAAAAAAGTAAGCTTCAGAACGTTTCATTCGGCTTGATAGTTTTTGCACAATTCCATTTTGCACTTAATGCCCCTAAAAAAGTTGCTAACTTTGGGCAGACCGCAAGGGCAGACCGATCGCACTCTGCTTGACGGGAATTGAAAGGGTGTAGTGTCAGCTTTAAATAGCATCTGTGTTGCCTATACCCATATTCAATATTAACAACAATTACAGTGGTTCAAAAAACCGCGAAAATTCCTTAGTTGTAAAATTAAATTTCTCAACGGAATTTCAACTTAACGAGATGCGTTTTTAAAATTTGCAAAGTGCTTAGAAAACCTTAGATTTTAGAAAATAGACCTCTCTAACATGATTTGGGACATGATTACACATAAGTAGTTCATTACTTTTTCATTAAATTTATTTGTCATTACAATAATACTCAATTATACATCGTGTCGCTACGTACGTTTTACGTATACTAAACAGGACGTTTTATTTTTTCATAGAGTACGTTACAAGCAGTAGTCAGAGTAACCAATCGCGTGTTGGGTAGGCACAGACCCAGCATCTTGTGAGCACAACAGTATCATTTTGGAGGGAAATTCTTGGTTCCTGTCGATATATGGCATACAAAATCAATGTCACAATCGTGGTTTCAAAAACAAACTGGGCCATAACTCGGTCCAAATCATGTTAGAGAGGTTTCTTTTTAAATCTTCGGTTTTCTAAGGGATTTGCAAATTTTAAAACCGCATCTCGTTAAGTGGAAGATTCGTTGAGAAATTTTATTTTGCAACTAAGGCATTTTTGCGGGTTTTTCAAACCACTGTAGTTATTGTTAATATTGAATATGGGTATAGGCAATACAGATGCTATTTAAAGCTGACACTACATCCTTTCAATTTTCGTCAAGCAGAGTGCGATCGGATGAAAATTCAGACCTTGCGGCCTGCTCAAAGTTAACAACTTTTTTAGGGACATTAAGTGCAAAATGGAATTGTGCAAAAACTATCAGGCCGAATGAAACGTTCTGAAGCTTCCTTTTTTTGTTGAGTTTTCTGCTACAAGATAAAGGGGTCAATTGTGTTATAGACAATTATTTGCAAATAACTAAATTCAATTGAAAAACATCGATTTTTAGACATTTTTTCGCCATTTTTCGCAAAAATTTGCAACAAAACAAATTATTTTTGTTTGTTTTTTTATTTTAAGTTATAGAAAAACATTTAAGGAGTAGAAAAGTTCCATTGCACCAGTATCCTAAAGTGCACCATTTACGTGTTATATCGCTTACAAGGAAGCAAAAAAAAATTTCCAGCACACTTTGTTGCATAACTCCAGTCCCCAGGTGCTGGGCGAGTGGACTCGGCATGTCCATTATGTGAGTACCCTACCCCAGAGATTAAAAAAATTTCTGACCTGTTACGAGCAACAACACGTAAGCCATATCTTTTTCCGTTATTCTATTGGCCTAAAAGCCATAAAACCTATTTGAACTAATACCACTTAAGTCCTCATGCTCAAACGCATTTGACACAAAAAATTGAACTACCTCACAACTACACTCAACACATTTCTAAATACTCTTCAGATACCAACTATCTGGCAAAAGGCTCCATCTTAAAACCTGAGAAGCTGGAAGAAAAACGAATTAATCATGCATTTCGTTGGTCGTAAAACTGATTTAAGCAAAACTAAGAACAACAACACAGAATTCATAACCGTGTAGAGTTGAACTTTTACATTACACAAATTATACAAATTAAGAGGAAAAAATGTGGAAACATCGGTTTGCTACAAGTAAATCCCAGTTTTGACAATCTATTATTTGAGAAAGGAAGTAAAGTTTTATTATGTGTAAAAATATATAAAACAGATTCAAATAAATATGTATAACCAAGAAATACAAAATTACTTAGTAGAAGAATTACTATTACTTAGTATAAGAATATGAAGAACGTAATCTTTACATGCGGTTGAAGTAAAATACTACTGTGGCAGGTATTATTAAAAAGATAAAATATAAAATAAATATGCCATATTGAAATTTAGAGTAGCATTTATTAATAATATAATTTACAACATACGCAATAAAAAGTCATATATACATAATGTATTACAAAGTCTTACAAATTAAATTTAACGATGAAAACATGTCCACTTAATTCAAGAACAAGATTTGGTACAACAAGATGCGGCTTCCAAGAAATTCAGCAAATTTGCAAAGTAAAGTTTATATTTCTCACTTTAGTTATCATAAACGTTTAATTTCATATTTCATTTATGATATTAATTGAATTCACTTTGTAATAGATTATGTAAACATGATTTTTTATTACACATGTTGTAAATTACATTACCAATAATTTTTTTTCTTTTTTGTGCTGTAGATGTTGCATATTGGAACGTAGGCTTGTCAACAAGTGTCCCTGTATTAATTTCAACAATTCACTTTTGTGGTCGAGTTTTACTTGAAGGCTTAATTTAATCGATTTGTTTTTTATATGAGTGATCAATCCATAGTTTTTCCAATTTATCAACTATATTTGCTGATTATCGGTTAATTAGAAAACCGGTGAGTTGATGGTTGTTATAATGTTTTCCCTTAAAACATTTTCACCTAGATGGGATTTGAGCCCGGGTCCTCCGAGTTTAAAGTACACCGTGATACCACAAAACCACTCAACACTCATTATCAATAAATGCTACTCTGAATTTCAATATGACATATTTATTCTTTTTAGTGATACCTGCCACAGTAGCGAAAGAAGTTTTACTTCAAGATTACACGCACTCATTTTTTTATTTAACAAAACAAATTTAATCAACACAAATATTTTATTTAAAAACCAGTGTTGTGCAAATTCTTTACAAAAAGTAATTTACGTAATTTTTTACATGTAAAGAATTCATTCTTTACATGTCCAAAAATCATTGTAAAGAATGTAAAGAATGTAAATAATGCTAAAAAATGAGGGGCAATACAAATTTTGAAAAGAAAAGAATTACGAATTTCAGTCTCTATAAAATATTTTCCCGCTTTAATCATAGAAAAAGCAAGGATTGGAAATCATAAATTATGTATTAAAATTTAAAACTTATTACAATAAAATTAAAAATTTAACTACAATAACATCAGTTTCTTGAATACGACACATATCACAAGCTTGATTTACAATAGCAGTTATTTTCAGTATACAAATTATCAAAGACAGGCGTTACCTGTCAATGGATTAAATGGCGAATGTCCGAACCCAAGTTTTCAACCAATCAACTTAAGAATTTAGATTAAATTTAAAATTTATTTTTAGTATCGACTCAAACCAAAACTTAGCTCTGTGCAGTTGGCCGGGAACTTTTGATTTTTTTAAATTTGATATTTTATTATGAGTGTACCTTGATTGGGCGGAATGAGGAGTTCAATTAAAATGATGGTTTTGGTTTGGGTTGATAGTTTTGGTTTGAGTCGATACTAAAAATAAAGTTTAAATTTAATCTCAAACTTATTATTATATAAATAAACAATTTCACGATACCAGAAATATCGAATTTGTGAAATCAATAATTTGTATGTGCAAATAAAATTTTAAAAATAACATTTGTTTTTTAATACAAAGATAACTTATATATGTGGCATTTCAACAAACATTTTCTTTAATATAAGTTCTTAAGTTGAATGGTTGAAAACTTGGGTTCGGACATTCTTCATTTAATCAATTGACAGATAAAGCCTGTCTTTGATAATTTGTATACTGAAAATAATTGCATTAAATTTTAATACATAATTTATGATTTTCAATCCTTGTTTTTTCTATGATTAAAGCCGCAACAGTAGATTCTTGTATGAGCTTAGAATAAAGGCAATTCTTCACGAGGATGAAGTTTTCCGAAACGAGCGTAGCGAGTGGAGAATTGCCATCATCCGAGTGAAGAATCGCCATCATCCTAAGCGAATACAAGATGCCATTTTATCCACGACTGTAAAATATTTCATTTAATTTCCAGTTTTCATGCAAAAATTTGTATCGCCATATTGAAATAAATACATCAAAGCAGAGGCGTAGCTAGGGGGGGGGGGGGGCGGGGGGGGGCGGTCCGCCCGGGTGTCACCCGTTTTGGGGTGACACCCGATCGTAAAAAACTTAAACCATCACAAAACTTAAACCAAACTTGAAACCATCACAATGTTTTCAATGATAAATCACTTCGAAACCGTTTTGGGGTGACACCCGAACGTAAACAACTTAAACAAACCATCACAATGTTTTCAACGATAAATCACTTCGAAACCGTTTTGGGGTGACACCCGAACATAAACAACTTAAACAAACCATCACAATGTTTTCAATGATAAATCACTTCGAAACCGTTTCGGGGTGACACCCGAACGTAAAAAACTTAAACAAACCATCACAATGTTTTCAATGATAAATCACTTGGAAACCGTTTTGGGGTGACACCCGAACGTAAACAACTTAAACAAACCATCACAATGTTTTCAATGATAAATCACTTCGAAACCGTTTTGGGGTGACACCCGAACGTAAAAAACTTAAACAAACCATCACAATGTTTTCAACGATAAATCACTTCGAAACCGTTTTGGGGTGACACCCGAACGTAAACAACTTAAACAAACCATCACAATGTTTTCAATGATAAATCACTTCGAAACCGTTTTGGGATGACACCCGAACGTAAAAAACTTAAACAAACCTTCACAATGTTTTCAACGATAAATCACTTCGAAACCGTTTTGGGGCGACACCCGAACGTAAAAAACTTAAACAAACCATCACAATGTTTTCAACGATAAATCACTTCGAAACCGTTTTGGGGTGACACCCGAACGTAAAAAACTTAAACAAACCATCACATGTTTTCAACGATAAATCACTTAGAAACCATTTTAACCAGGTTATCCATATAATTTTAATTTATAAATTGTGATAACTTATAAATGTGTCCTATAAATGTGTTATTGGTTCAAAAAGAATCTATTCTACTTTTTAAAATTTTTGAGTTATTACGTGAAATAAAATTTTAACAATATTAATCGAATCAACATGTTGAGCATTGAATCCCATCACCACAATTACTCAATTGCTTTGAATATTCCTATAGATACCATATTGACCGTTTTTTACGATATATTATTTAGTATGCAAGCATGATTATTTAATGACCAGGTCTGAAAACACATATGCTGAATAATGTATAGGAAAAGTGGTTTACGTCGATAATGTGGCACCCTTTGTCGATAGGGTGGCACCCTTGAGTTACAATGTCTCTATTCCAAAATTATTTCTAAAATATCCGCTTAACCTTACTACCTAATATATGTTTTACATTTCAAACAAATTAATTGCAAACAACTAAGGAAACTAACAAACAATCAAATTACCGTGTTTGTAAATGATCTCAAAATAATTTTTTTTCCTTTATCTTGGAACTCAAAGAATAAACAATGGACACAAAAATAATTACTGTGGAATAAAATGGCAGTTATGCAATTACTGCAGTTCTGCAAATTTTTGTAGGTTGATACATACTCATACTGTTTGTTTTCAGTTTTATATATTTGAATTAAATGAAAGTTTATCATTTAAAAGTACATTTTGTTGGGTTTTAAATACCTTGGAAATTTCAAACTCGAAATTTCAAAGTGATTCTTTTAAAGATCCTTGGCTACATAAATGTAAAGCCTTCAATTTTTTTTTAAAAGTGGTGTAGCTATTGTTATTAACTATGTAAATGGTTCGCAAAAATAAACTTTAAATTTTGTTTATTTTTCTTCTTAGGCAGGTATTCCTTAAATCAGTCTTTAAAACATTTTCCGGTTTTCCCGATGTAAAATTTTTCACAAAAATCACATTCAATTTTGTAAATTATTGAGCATGATTCTAATTGGATATTTAATTTTGGTTTCAATTCTTTATATAAAATATCTTTAAGGATTTCATACTTATATTTTTTTAAATAGTTCCTTATAATATTAGGCTATGATTTGCATATTTCATTTTATCAAATATTATTTAATATAAGTTGTTACAAGGAAATTTAAATAAATTAATTTTCTTGCGGTGTATTTAGTCGTTAACACAGTGTACTTATTATGAACTATGTACCTATTATGTATCCTACAAATATATTTAGAATTAATGCTTTGCTGATACCTATACTATAATTAAAAATATTTTTTTAGATTTCATTTAGCAAATATCCCAAAAAATAAATATGCCACGAGGAGTTCATAATTTTTAAAGAAAAAGTTGGTTCCAGCAGAGAAAGACCAAATCTATAAATATGTTACAAAACCTGATGATATCCAAGGTTCATCAAAAGAAACTGATTATCACGTTGATGCAACGAATGTTTCAGAGAATATTGGCTCATCTTCGGAAAGTAACAGCAACAATACAGAATTAATAATTATAACCTATGATGACGAATTAGAAAGGAATAATGAAAATGACAGTGATAATGCCGCTAATGCTTCTACTATTGAAGACAGTATTTGCATGGGTGAATCACTTCAGGACTTAAGAGATGTATCACATTGGAATATACTCGTCTCTGGTAATGTTCGCATTGGAATCATAAAAAAAGAAAGTGAACATTTTCAAAATAGAGAAGGGTCGTTTCATTGACTATATAATACTATAGATACATCATATCGTCGCTTTAATAATGAAACAGCGTATTCGCAAAAGTGTAGTTTCGAGATAATTGGGTTTAAAGATTTTTCGATTTTCTGATTTTCGTAAACTCGGCAGCACTATTGAATGAATAAAGATATTGGAAAAAAAATTTCTACCAATTAATCTTGACTAATTTCTTCACAACATATTAAAATTTCACATTGGTACCTGCTCGCTTTTCTACCTAAAAAGAGGTGAAAAGTCAATTAGGTACCTTATACGTTATTTCATATTTCATATCCGTTATTTCATTTTGCATGAAAGTACGATTAAGCCTAAAATAAATTATTATTGAACTAACGCATGATATTCTTACAATTTTTTATTTGTATGAACCGGTTTATCATGTAGTCATGAATGATGCTTATACAATATTGTAGATTTACTATTTCGTGTGGCGATCGTAATGTATGTAAAGTATACGACACTGATTTTACCCAAGTTATTATTCTGTAGGAATTGAAATATCGTACATGCATTTACACTGTTTCAATATTTAACCAAATTCAAATTTGCATGTACGTTAATTAACAATATATTAATTTTCACCCCCAGTTATAAGATAATTGGAAAATGTTAAAATGCCACTCTATAGACATCCTTATGGGGAATGCAGCGCACCCATTATATAATAACAACGTATATATGGCATACGTTATTTCATTATTAAGGCGACGATATTTATTATGTGGTTTAAATCAGGTGGCGTTACTTGTATCAAATTGAAAGCATACGAATTTAAAATCTTTCTGGCTACTCGAAGTTACGATTAAGTCTTAAAAAAACGCTAGAAATAAGATTAAATTATATTAAAGTTTATTTTAAGGTTAGTTTTTTATGTTTTTCATTCATAATTTAGTTATTTAAATTTTGTATGAAGAAATTAAAGGATTGAGTATGGTTTGAGTCTCGCATATGTCTAATACAATTGCTTTTTCTTTCGTCAAATTGTAATATTTTAGTATGAGTAAGTTTTTTTATATATAGTTAAAATTCAATACAAACACAAACTATCTCGTCCATATGCAAATTTCAAAAACGGTTATTTGTTTTAAATTTAAATTTGCTTGCTTAAAATCTATTGTGATTGAAATTTGTTTTGCGATTTGAAAGTTATTTTTTTCGATTCAAATAAACTTTCTGTAAATCATGTCAAGATTTTGTTGTGGTTTTAAGAATTGTAATAGCCGATATACTCCAGGTTCATTTTTATCATTTTTTGAATTCCCCAAGAATGAAAATATAGGCAATGTGTGGAAGAAACATTTCGGCGATGTTTATATTCAAAAGAATTGAAACCCAAATAAAAAATTATATATGTGTGATAAACATTTTTTCAAAAAAGATTTGATACATCGTGTTGGCCGCACTTGTTTGAAAAAGGGTAAGTAGCATGGAAATAAATACCACTGGGTTTTTACATAATTGAACTGCTTATATTTAATAGGAGCAATTCCTAAAACATATTCTTCACAAATATGTAGTTGTTCTGAAAATAAGTTAGATGAGTTATGTGATAAAATTTTATTAGAACATACACTGGTAACTCAGAAACCAATTGCTAGAAAGCGTTCTTTTCAAAAATGTGGTTTATCCACAAATGAAATTGAGGGTGAAGCAAGATATAACATAACCAAAATTGATGAAAATAGTGAAGAAGAATTGCAAGTGACTAAATCTTCAAATGCTAAAACATATATGCGAAGCCCATTTATTTTACCACTTACCAGCCCCAACAAATCCTGTAAATGCAGAAATTTGTGAAAATCAGTTTCCATCTTTCTATATTCTTAAGAATGCCGCATCATCGTCGAACGCAAATTGTGAAAAGATTCCAAGGTAAGTTAGCCTAATATAATAAATACACTCCTGATGAAAAACGTGATATACGCAGGTAAAAAAGTCGAGATTTGAACTTGACCATTTATGATTTTCCTGAAACTTGGCATATTAGTAGTATGGACAAAATAAAAAATACAGCTTATTTTACAATTTTTTTAAAGTGCATAGTTTGAGCATAGGGGGCACCCCAACATGCATGAAAAATATCAATTCTGCCAATCTGATGTAACTTTGAAATTAAATTGCTCAAGAACGGCTATACCGATTTCAGCAAACTTTCTTTTTGTTTGATAGATGATTAGTTAGCCGTTTGAAAAAAAATTGATTACTTTTTTTGTAATTAATTTTTAAATAAAAATATTAAAAAAACTTTTTTAAAGATGGCGTTAGGGTTGAAGATCAATTGGAATTTAATTAATTTTTTTCTTGAAAATAGTTCTATCTTTATTCTAAAATATGTCAAATTTACAAAGAGGCTAAAATTCTTGTTCTTGAGATATTTAATTTTAAAGATTTTTGGTCCAACTGAAATTCTAATTTTTCTTCATTTTTTCAAACAACTTCCATTAACAAAAAATTTTAAAATGAATTAAATTTTAATTTTTTTTTATATATAGTTCTAACCTTCCTTTAAAATATATCAAATTTACAAAGATGTGTTAATTCGTGTTCTTGAGATATTTAATTTTAAAGATTCTTAGTCCGATTAAAATTCTAATTGTACATTATTTTCTCGAACTTCAGCGGTTAAAATTTTTTGATGATAAAAATTGTTCGAAAAAATAATGAACAATTAGAATTTTAATCCGACTAAAAATCTTTAAAATTAAATATCTGAAGAACACGAATTAATGCCTCTTTGTAAATTTGATATATTTTAAAGGAAGGTTAGAACTATATTTAAAAAATAAAAAAAGTTAAAATTTAATTGATTTTAAAATTTTTTGTTAATGGAAGTTGTTTGAAAAAATGAAGAAAAATTCGAATTTCAGCCGTACTAAAAATCTTTAAAATTAAATATCTCAAGAACAAGAATTTTAGCCTCTTTGTAAATTTGATTTATTTTAGAGTAATAATAGAACTATTTTCAGAAAAAAAATCAATTAAATTCCAATTGATCTTTGACCCTAGCGCCATCTTTAAAAAAGTTTTTTGAATATATTTATTTAAAAATTGATTATAAAAACAATAAACTAATTTTTTTCAAACGGCTAACTAATCATCTGTCAGACAAAAAAAAGTTTGATGCAATCGTTATAGCCGTTCGTGAGCAATTTAATTTCAAAGATACATCGGATTGCCAGAATTTTTATTTTTCATGCATGTTGGGGTGCCCCCTATGCTCAAACTATGCACTTTAAAAAAATTGTAAAATAAGCTGTATTTTTTATATTGTCCATAATACTTATATATATGCCAAGTTTCAAGGAAATCAAAAATGGTCAAGTTTTCACAACTCTGTCTAGAACACGTTTCTCATCTTTTGTGAACCTGTTCTGAAATATGTATTCGTTATTCTACATAAATATGTATTCGTTTGAAACATTTTTTAGATACATTTTTACAACTCCTAACTCCTAAGAGAAGCTTAGTAATAAATCTGAAGAAGAGAAGATGTTGGATGATTTGCTGAAAGATAAAAGTGCAGATGCTAAAACTTTTTTTAAATCACAATTTATGCATAAAAAAATCAACATTGGACTGATCCCGAAAGAAATCCAGCATTAAAATTTTACTATAATTAAACACAAAATTTAAAGCGTTCGTAACATCTTATATAGTAACGATATTTAAACAAATAGCGGTGAAAAAACTATTTCGTGGGGAATTATTAGAAAGCTATATAATTGTGATAATGGCAATATTCGAGCTATGCATAAATTAACCAAAAGTCACATTGATCCCGTGCTGTTAAAAAAAATGAATGTCTCTTTAGCTACACAAGTTTTTAGTCATAGCATTGCTTCAGCTATCCAATGTGCTGTAAGATTAGAAGTTTTCCTAGATGCAGAGGAAAAAAAATGTTAGACAATATTAGACACTGCCAAATTTATATCTAAAATAAATATCCTCTTCGACAATTTAAATAGTGTGTCGAAATTTTCAATAAACCCATTTAGAGCTGGAATTTCCAAAGATTGGACAATTATAAGAAATTTGGAGGAGTCTAAAAACTGGATATTATCATGGAAGCATACAGGAAGAATGAAAGTGCCGTTCTGTTTTAATGGTCTTCTTCAGACCATAAATGCAATAATAATGATATGGGAAGATATAAAAGGCAAACAACAATTTTTAATGACGTCACGCTTATCTCAAGATCCATTAGAAAATCAAATTTCAATGATTATGTCATTCAAAGGCAGTTACGAGAGGAATCCATCAGTATATAGAACATACTTGAATTTAAAACAGATCATGTTTCAAAACATGGATCCTTCAGAATTTTCTAGTTACGAGAATTCAAAATCATCTACCCTACTTTCGTTTAAACCTCAGATAATTCAACAGTCATCAAATAATCCTGTTGTACATTATTCGGACAACATTGAACAGCAGTTCAACGCTTCTGAGATTTGTGATGATTTTGACATTGATTTTGACGAAAATTTTGATATATTGAATCCAAATTAAAAGTTAAAATTTAACAGCTAAATTATATTTTTTCGGATACATATCTAAAACAATATCACAAAGAATGAATTGTAATAACTGTACAAATTTTATGATTCAAAAAAATCCAAAACATTCTGAGAGATTTGCCGTGCTAAAAAATATGAATCAACATTTTTAGCTCCTTCACCTGCAAAAGATGTTTGCAGCGACATTTCATCGACAATGAAAACTGATTTCGGTAGTTTGAAAATCCCCATCGCTGCATTTGAACATCATTTAGACGTGATATATAACGAATTCACACATTTATTCCAAACAAATAAAGCAGCAAAAAATTTAATCAACGGCATTCTGTTTTCAGCCATAAAGAAAAAAATTCAGAAATGAAATGGTTGCGATCATCATGAAACAGTTTTGAAGTCTGTTTTAGTTATACTATTAAGGGTTACAATCAGAAACATAATTAATAAATCATTCAAAGACGCTAAAAGAGGTGATCGAGTTACAATATTACAAGGAATTTAAAATATATAGTTTACACTTTTTGCCGTAGGCTCTTGGCGTAATTCGTTAAATATAATATTTGTTTAGCACTTGTTTTATACGCACGTTAATATAAATTTAAAAAAATAAAAGATTTAATTTTATGAGTGACGTGAGTTATCATAGAAATAAAATTAAAACTTTTATTTTTTTATACTTATATTAACATGCGTATAAAACAAGTGCTAAACAAATATGCTAATATTACAGCTCTGAGATATCAAGACTTCGTTCTGGGTTAAGGATTTTGATATAGTTTTCGACAAAAAACTTTTATGAGGACATGGTTTTTAGTTTTGGGCAGCGATGTATATCAAACATTACTTTTTGTTAAAGTAGATGCATTTTTTATCTCTGTTTAGATATGTATTACAAAACTAACACGAAACATCTATACGTTGTCGGAAAATTATAACAAATCATAAATTAACATAATTTAGTGAAAAGATTATACAATCAGCAAACTACGCAAAACCTCTCCATTTAGCGTTTCGAGAAAATATTTCAAAATCACAAATTCATATTTCTTTCATAATTCCAAAAATATTGTAAAAATTAAATAAAATTAAAAATTCAAACTTTTTTCAAACAAAACTCTAAAAATATTTCAAAAGTTATTACAAAATCAAAGATTAAAACTTTTTTCAAAAACTCTTAAAATATTGCAAAAATTATTACAAAATCAAAAATTGTAACTTTTTCCAAAGTTATAAAAATTATAATACAATCAAAAATTTAAAATTTTTTAAAATTCTAAAAATATTCCAAAAATTCTTACAAAATCAAAAATTGACTTTTTTCAAAATTCTAAAAATATATATAAAATTCTATAATTTTTTTTTTCAAAATCCTAAAAATATTCCAAAAATTAGAATAAAATCAAATATTCAAACTTTTTCTAAATTTTAATACTATTCCAAAAATTCTTAAACATTCAAAAATTCAAACTGTTTCCAAAATTCTAAATATATTGCAAAAATTGAAACTTTTTCCAAAACTATAAAAATTATAATAAAATCAAAAATTTAAAATTTTTCAAAATTCTAAAAATGTTTCAAAAATTAGAATAAAATCAAATATTTAAACTTTTTCTAAATTTTAATAATATTCAAAAAATTCTTAAAAATTCAAAAATTTAAAATTTTTCAAAATTCTAAAAATATTCCAAAAATTATGCCAATATCAAAAATTGAAACTTTTTCCAAAATTATAATAAAATCAAAAATTTAAAATTTTTCAAAATTCTAAAGATACTAGGTCATTCAATAAGTCCGTAGGATGACACATAGATGGCGTTACTAGAATTTTTTCCATATGATTTTTATTTAGTACTAGCCTTCAAACGATACGTGTATAAATTTGACAGCAATCTGACTATTTATTCGTGAGTTATAGCATTTTGTGTGAAGCAACTTTTGTTTTTGAAAAAAAATGGAAAAAAGTGAATTTCGAATTTTAATAAAGTATTGCTTTTTGATGAAAAAAAATACAGTGGAAACCAAACAATGGCTTGATAAACATTATCCAAACTCTGCTCCATCGAGACAAATGGTAGAGAAGTGGATGGCTGAATTTAAATGTGGTCGTACCAGCACAAAAGATGCAGAGCGCAGTGGACGCCCAAATGAGGCTGTTATTCCAGAAAACATAAAAAAAATCCACAAATTGGTTATGAACGATCGCAAATTGAAGGTGCACGAAATAGCTGACATTGTAAAGGTAGCAGATGGTAGTGTTTTTACCATTTTACATGAACATTTGGGTATGCGAAAGCTCTGTGCAAATTGGGTGCCGCGTGAGCTCACAGTCGACCAAAAACAACAACGAATCGATGCTTCGGAGGAGTCTTTGGCACTGTTAAACCGCAATAAAAGGGAATTCTATCGTAGATATGTGGCAATGAATGAGACGTGGCTTCACAATTACACACCAGAATCCAAAAGACAGTCAGCTGAGTGGACAGCAGTCGACGAACCGAATCCAAAGCGAGCAAAGACGCAACAGTCGGCCGGTAAGGTGATGGCGTCTGTATTTTGGGATACGAACGGAATAATATTCATCGACTATCTCCAAAAAGGAACCACCATCAACAGCGAGTATTACTGTGAACTTTTGGATCGATTGAAGGCTGAAATCGCAAAGAAACGGCCACATTTGCAAAAGAAAAAAGTGTTGTTTCACCAAGATAATGCACCGTGTCACAGATCGATGAAAACGATGGCCAAATTGAATGAATTGGGCTTTGAATTGCTTACCCACCCACCATATTCTCCAGATTTAGCCCCCAGCGACTTTTTCCTGTTTTCAGATCTCAAGAGAATGCTTGCTGGAAAGAAATTTAAGTCCAATGATGAAGTAATCGCTGAAACTGAGGCCTATTTTGACGAGAAAGAGAAATCGTACTATAAAAGTGGTATAGAAAAGTTGGAAAATCGCTATACTCGTTGTATCGCCCTCGAAGGCAACTATGTTGAATAAAAAAATCGAGTTTTGTCAAAATGTTGTTTTTTTCTTACTTATCCTACGGACTTATTGAACGACCTGTTATTCCAAAAATTCTTACTAAATCAAAAATTGAAACTTTTCCAAAATTCCAAAAATATTTCAAAAACTATAACATATTCAAAAATTTCTATGTTCAATTATATATACGTAAATAAACAGCTAAATTTTTATTTCCAAAAACTTATCTAAAAAAATAAATGAAATCATTTTTTTGACACACTTGACAATATTTTTTTGACAAACTTATAATGCTATAAAATTCTCAATAATAATACTTTCATGTTCATTATACATTTCATTTCATACAAAATAACTAATTTTTTTTTTTCTAAAAAAATAAATGAAAATCATTCTTTTGACACACTTGACTACATTTTTTTGTCAAACTTATAATGCCATAATTCTCAATAATAATAATAAAATTTCATGTCAAACAAATAATTAATTTTATTTTTTTCCATATATTGGGTAAGAAAATAAATAAAAATCTTTCTTTTGACACACTTGACAACATTTTTTTGACAAACTTATAATGCAATAATCTAGTTTTTGGTATCACATACCAATCCCACATACCATCAATTCTCCGCATTCTTTGTTCCTACTTATTATCAATTAAAATGAACGTTTTTTAAGCAACAAAATGCATATTTCCTTGTTTTGACACACTTGACGATTTTTTTGACACACTTCTGGTACAGTTATCCAACACATCGTCCTTTTGGCTCTTACCATTGAGTGTACCTATTTTTAGAAAACAAAATTTTTTAAATCCCTTCAGCCGTTTTCTAGATTTTGTCGGTTGGCCGGCCGGCAGACAGACATACATTTTTTTTTTGCTTTTTTAGAATCAGTAGGTCCTAAAACGTCGAGAAATGCCAAAAAAGTGGGAGTGAGAATTTCAATTTTTTACAGTTCCAGAATTTCCAATTTTTTTTTAACTCATGAATGTAATACTAGGTCTTTCAGACCGAAGTAAAAGGTTTTTTTTGAAATTTCTATCTCTCTTTTTTGTGGTTCTTGATTTATTTTGATTGTCATTAACCCCGTAGAGTAGTTCTCTAATCGCGTAACACAAATGCCAAAACTTCCAGAAATGCAAAAGAAAACCAGAAAATACCACCAAGTAATTTAACAAAATTTGGTTTATTTTTATCAAAACATAAATTACATGTCCCAGTTTAAAAACTGAGCTTCCCAATTTCCCATTTTAATTATTATTTTTAATATAGTACTTTTTATTTAAAAAATGAAATTATTATTAATTGCGGAGCAGAAAACTTAAATTTTCATTATTTTTCCTTAAATCTAAAAATAAATTACCAAATGAAAACACACATACAAATGTGATTCGATTACGCATGTGTTTTGCATTATTTATACAAAAAATTTACAAACTACATTGTTGTCATTTATATTCATTACGAACAAAAGTTTGTTCAGTTTGTTTTATTTTAACATATTAAAAGCAACAGTGTGCAAATTCAAACGTCAAACACGAAATCTTTTAGTTAAAAACTTAAGAAAAATTCGTTAAATAGAAAAAAATTATTTCGTTAAGCTAGCCAATATAATAACCAGATTTACGTTAGGTCAATCCGTGACTCAACCCTTTTTGTGTTGATTTTGCAGCGCTTGTTGCGGATACACCACACAACAAAAATTTTTTAAACTGATGTATCTATAGTATTATATAGTCAATGGTCGTTTGTTACTGTATCTAGACACGGGTTGGACATAAAAGGTGATGTTCGCCATCTTTCTAAAGAATGGTGGTTTTATAAAATGATGAATAATGGTGAAAAAATTCTACGGCCATGGATTGTTTATTCTCCTGTAAATAATAACTTGCGTCCTGTATTGCTTCTGTTGTCGTGTATTTGCTGTCACCAATAATAATAATACAAAATCAACATTTACTACTGGATATCAGAAGCGGTGGAAACTAAATCCCAAGTGGCCGAGCATGAAACTTCAATGAACATCTGGAGAATTCTGAAAAGTGGAAAACTTTGGAAATGAGGTTAAAAATTCATAAAACGATACGAGACGCAGCCTTGCAATTAATATACAATAAAAATCAGAAGTGGAAACATCTTTTATCAAGATTATGGATAAAACTTTGTTTTTATCTAACAAAACCAGCATTTCATGGACATGATGAAGGACAAAGTTCTTCAAATAAAGGCAATTCTTAGAACTAACCAAACTATTGTCAAAGTATGATGTAGTGTTAAAATAACACATTTTGAATTTGGAGCATGGTAAATCACCAAAAAGTATCATATTTGTCGCCAGATATACAAAATGAGTTCATAAATGTTTTAGCGATCCACGTAAGTTTAAGCTTGTCAACGAAATTAAATCGGTTAAATATTTTGGAATTATGTTTGATAGCACACCCTGACATTTCACATATTGATCAAATGTCAGAAGTGATTCGTTATGTGAAAATTGATGGTAGTAAAGTGGAAATCAAGGAAGTATTCCTTGGATTTTTTCCTTACGTGGAAAAAAGCGCTGATTTAAGCGATGAAATTCTTACACTGAAAAAAAAAATAGAAGTAATGATAACCTCATCTCGAAGATGGCAGTTTATTATTCATGCAAAGAAAAGATATTTACAAACAATTTTACCGTGATTGGGACAATTACTCAGTACTCAGTAACATTTTCCTGATAACAGAATGAGGTGTAATTAAAATATAAGAGTGCTATCCAATATACACTGAAAAAAATGTCTGCTCAACTTATACGATATAGGTATGAAATCATGCATAAAAGTTGCTTAAATGTGCGCCAAGAATAACTATTCTCAAACTATTCTAATATGAAGAATAAGGGGCCGATAATTTGTTGATTTTTGGAATTCTAAGATTATGAATTTAAAATATAATTCAAGCAAATACAGTTTCTCATTTCTAGAATATTATAAATTTATCATTAACAAAATTGTTAGCCTTTTTAAATTTTGAATAGATTTGTGAATATATATGCTCTTTTTAAGCATATGGTATCAAAAGCATTCTTAGTATTAGAATACATTTATTAGAACAGGTAATTTTTTCTAAAGCTGGAGCATAATTTTAGTACGAGTAATAAAATAATGATGCACATTTGAGTTGTTTAAAGACAAATATGCTCGAAACCATTCTAAAATAAAGTTGAGCTAAGTATAAATATTCATAATCTGAGACGAAATTAGTGCATATAATTTCTGCATTTGAGAATACTAGCAACAATTTTGTAAAATATTTTAAATCTATTTGAGACTAACAATGCATGTTAAAAAACCTTTCCATTATTCTTATATTAAGAATAATATGTAAATGTCATATATAACCCTTCTGGAAATAAGTTAAAATAGACAATTTTTTTAATTTTTTAATAAATTTATTTCAATATAATAAATAATATTCTAAATATACAAAAAATATTCATTCAATATATGTTATTTATTATTGTATAAGTACATAAATTTTTATAAATAAATTAATCTTATGACAAAATAATAATACATCACATTCATTAAAATAATTTCCAAATTTTCATAATTTTAAATATAAATTCTAAATTATATAATTCTCTTTTGCTTGAGTTAATATATATTAAATAATTTAATTCAATAATAATTCAATAAAAATAGATAATAAATTGATATAAAGAAAATTTTATACAATTATTATTATTTTTGTCTAAATATTTAATATACAAATTACTATTATAATTAAGGAAATTTTGCTTAAAGTTTCTTCTGTTACGTTTTTCGCAATGTTGTTAATGTAATCTAAATTCTTGTTTAGTATTTAATCATTGATGTCTTCCAAAACGTTGGCCACTTTGTCATGAGTATAGCATACTCGTGTTTTGATGTAAATAGGAATCAATGTCAATTATAAACCTTAATAAAAATGAAACTAGTTAAATCAAAAATTAAATAACAGAAATTTATTTAACTTACTAATTAAATTCACTCGCAGAAGTAAAAACAGTCAATTCAATGCAGTTCAACTGACTTCTTTTTCTTTTCGAAGTTGCATATCATATCACTTTATTTCTACAGTTTTGTTTGTAGTTCATGAACTATGTTTTTTGGCTGCAAAACTCTCTTTGTCTTGAATAAACAACTCCAAATTAGTATACTGCTTCATTCCTTGTACACTCGGAACATCTGTATGATAATAAAATAAAATTGAGGTGATTCAAATTTTTCTTTTTTAAAATTGGGAAATATTTTTACCTAAAGATAATCAACTAAAAGATTGTTTTCGGCCAGAAAATATTTCTTTGCTTTTCAATTGACTTGAATAATTGCTATATCTGTGTGAAAGAACTTCAGATACAAACTTATTATGGTTATTCGGCGAATTGTAATAAAATACCTGTAAATATATTTACAAAAATATTAAAATTTATTTTGTTTTAATTTTAAATACTATAATATCGTATCCATAAATTTAAATTGAGAAACAAAATTGACGATCAGTGGGTTCGTTGGATTCTAAAAATGAAGGTACTTTTACACTTCAGCTGGGCATTGTCATTTGACTTAGTAGCTCGCTAGAAATTTAATAATTATATTTTCCTTCTGTGGCATTTTTGGCGTGGTTGTTATTTATGTGTAAGTGTGATCGCAATAAAAGTTTACTATCAGTTTTTTAAAATATTTAAGTTTTTAACGTAAATAATATTGATACTCACTATAAATAATTTTTCAAAGCACTGAATTATTTTTCACGATTTACATAATAAAATTCATAATATAATACACTTAGTTTATTTTGAATTCAATTTTCACTACATATTATTAACACAATTAGACTGTCAATTATTTTTATTATTTTTCAAGTTATAATACTCGAATACTTTACTCTTGTAAATTGCAACACGAAATGAACCTGGCAATGGTATAGTTAAGTAAAAAAAACAAAATAGCATTAATCATAATATTTATATATAATATTTTAGTCTACACTCATGAAAATTGTTCTCAAATAAACTCAACAAAATTGTTTAGAATAAATCACTCAATTCTCTACTTGAGTATAACAAACAAAAATATCGATAAATTGTTGGTGAAAAACCATTATTGATTATACTTTACATAAGACAAGAATAACTAGGCACAATTTATGATTTTATATAATCTTGACTGAAAAATTATGTACAATAATTCAAGAATCATGCATATTGACTCTATTTTCTATTTAAGTATGTGACGCGCTTGGTTTTCCTTAACGATTAAAGCCCAGATCTAGATTTATATAACGGTTCGCTTCTGCAACCAAACAATAGCATGCTATCATCAACAGTAGTCTCAATAAATACTAAGGAGTATTCAATAATAGTATATATATAGTTCAATAGCCAGCACCCTTACGTTATCACCTTGTCTAATGATATATTACTGGCATTGTCATTTGTCAAGGACTGGGGAATGAAGTACCCAGGGTTGTCACACTTACAGATCAAAATTAAAACCACATATTCAAATCAACAAAAATTGATTCCTTCATGCGTAAAATTAATAATAATGTATTGCTTATAATTTAAGTCATTTATAAAAACGACAATTTCGTCAAAATTATTGACATTTTTAAACAAGTCCTAAGTTGACTGGAAATTTATGTTTTAAGTTATTTTAAAATTAAATTAAAAAAAACATACATATAATCTATTTGCATGCTAAAAATATTTGATACAATATAATTGTCAGATTGAGTTAAATCACTTGTAAATTGTAGAAATTGAGCTAAAAAAATTGATTGTAATTTTCTCAAAACAAAACTTTATTAAAAATAATTTTTCAAGAAATTGTTTTTCTAGAAATGATTGTAAAAATTTTACTACAAATGAGAATAAACGTTGAACAATATCATCGATTTATTGAAATTCTATTTTGAATGATATGGTTATTAAATTGATCGTAAAAACTCTTAAAATAAATGTAAATGATTTAAATTGAGTATTTAATAACTAAGTGAAATTGAATATGTTAATCTTAATTTATAAAATGGTCTTATTGATAAAACTAACAAAAGTTCTCTTTGTTTAAACCAGTTATTCTATAATCTAGAAGATTAGTTTCGAATTTTCATCAACTAAGAGGTTCTGTATTTGAGAATAGCTTTTATTTAATATTAGAATACGATTTCTCTCAGTGTAACAGTAGTTGAATAAAGTTAATAACTATTTCCATGAAAACATATTTCTTTGGCCTTATATCATGAATTTTTCATTTTAAAATTTAAGTATTTGATATTAATTGAACTATATTTTATTTTCACATAAATATTTCATGTGATTGTCTCAACTTCATCGGCTTATCATTGTACGGTTGTTGAATCAATCTCGTATTTCGATTCGCCATATCTGCCCGCACGGTGAGGTTGAGACAACTGCATTTCGATTGGAAATAGGACATGTTTTTTTCAGTGTAAAAATCTTGAAAATGATGGTATAGATGTTATGAATTGTCGCTCCCAAAGGTTATGATAATGCAGCTGTTATGAGTAGTATACATGGAGAAGTGCAAGCTATTATTAAAGCAAAGAATAACAAAGCAATTTTTGTGGGCTGCAAAGATCATTCAATTAATTTATACGGCCAACACTCGTCAGTGGAAGCCATTTTTACATGTTTTTCTGCTTCGACTAGCCGCTGGGAAGTACTTGCTAAACACAACAAAGCAACTGTTAAAATACTCTTAACAGCGCATTGGAGTGCTCATTATGCTGCAGTAAAAGTATTGGCCGAAAACTTTGATGGGATTGTGGCTGAAATTGAGAAGTTAAGTGATCAACAAGAAAATGTAGACACTAGAGGCGCTGCACAGAACCTTAACAATGCAGCATGTGATTTTTCGTTTCTTTGCTATCTTTTGTTTTGGAATGATATTCTAAGAGAAATAATATCTGTGCTCAGATTGGATTACAAAGCACGGGCTTGAATATTGATCAATTAGCTACAAAAATAGAGTCAATTCATAACGAAGTCTCATTGTAGAAGAGGCAATAGATCTTGCTGCGAAAAAATCGGAGGACTATGACATTCCAATGGAAAGCCGAATTCGTCATAAAAACGCAAAAAACGAACGGGTGGTGAGTTTGCACCTGATGTTGGACTGACACTGAGAGCTCAACTTAAAAAGGACATGTTGGAATGTCTTGACCGATTCAGTGTTGAACTCCGAACTAGACTGAAGTCAGTTCAAGATTTAGCTTCATTGTTCGAGGTTGTGCAGACAAACACTTAGCTTTTGGCGAACAGTGAAGAGTTAAAATTATCGGTATCAAAATTTGCTGGTTTTTATGATGCGGTATTGGCAACAGAACTCCTCATAGAGATACAAAGGGTGAGGAGGCATTTAAAAGCGGCCAATGTTATAGTTTCTAACTGGGTGTACCTAGACTTTTTGAAATTCATCGTAGAATGGGGTTTTTTAGAATTTCTTCCGAATCTTACGGTCGCACTAAAGTTATTTATGACTATTTGCGTATTAGTGGCTTCGTGTGAGAGGAGTTTCAGCAAATTAAAATTAGTTAAAAATTACTTGCGGGCTTATAATAATAATGCTCATTTGTATTAATTAAAAAAAATTATAAATTACGTTTATCGGCTTTTTATTATTATTGACAGTTTTTATTTTTGGGGTGACACCACAATATCCGCCCCGGGTGCCACCCATGCTAGCTACGCCACTGCATCAAAGATAGCGAAAAACAAAACAAGTTTGTTGTTTAATTTGTTTGGGGAATATTTAATAAACTATAGAACTGTTAAAGAATTTTAATCAAATTCACTAGTTGTGGAATGAATACAATTACAATAGAAGACATACGCATGGAAAGCATATATTCTTTAGTAGTCGTGGATAAAATATTTTATCCACGACTACTAAAGAATATATGCATTCCATGCGTATATCTTTCATTGTAATTGTGGTCATTCCACAACTAGTGAATTTGATTAAATTCCTTAACAGTTCTATAGAAATACATATAAATAGTAAATTATGCTACGATCATGTTATAACCATTACATAAAGGTTGCTTACGCTATTTTTTTCTACACCCGGTAAATAACGAAGAACGAAAATTACAACGAAATTTTCAATTTTCAAATTTCAAATTTCAAAGTTCAATTTCTTTTCCCATACGAAAATTGCAACAAACGTTAAATGCATAGCATGTTTGATTGAAAAACTATGGGTTTCTTTCTATTGATTAAAAATCTGTATCGTAATAAAATCTGTATCGAAATGAATATCATTATAAAACGGATTTTGGTCATATAAGTGTATTTTTATAGAACGGGTGTAGAACAAATATAAAATAAGCAATCTTGATTTTTTCGATGCTATCTTTGATGAATGTATTTCAATATGGCGATATAAACTTTTACAGGAAAAATGGAAATAAAACGAAATATATTGAAGTCGTGGATAAAATAGCATCTTGTATTCGCTTAGGATGATGGCAATTCTTCACTCGGATGATGGCAATTCTCCGCTCGCTACGCTCGTTTCGGGAAACTTCATCCTCGTGAAGAATTGCCTTTATTCTAAGCTCATACAAGAATCTACTATTATAGAGACCGAAATTCGTAATTCTTTTCTGTTCGAAATTTTTATTACCATTAGAACTGTATTGTATTGTATTACCATTGTGTTACCATTGGAACTGTATTGTATTACCATTGGAATTGGGCACATGTTTTGTCTTCTTAAAGGAGCTGTAAAAATCACTTGAAAGTAAAATTCTTTGCATTTATTAATCATTCTTTACATTCTTTACATTCTTTACGTAAAAAACTATTCTTTACTAATTCTTTACATAAAAATGTAAAGAGTTATTCTTTACATGAAAATGCACAACTCTGTTAAAAACCTGATTGAACCAAACAATCCTTTGTAAACGAATTCCAAGAGATATGTGTAATGAAATAGTTTGAAATGTTTTATGATTCTCCATTTTTAAAAAATAAAACCAAAACAATAGAGATCAATATGGAGTTTCATTATAGTTTATTTTACTAAACGTCATTTCCGTTTGAAAACTTTACTTCCGTCCGAAAAAGATTTGAGTTTCTTGTCATATCGCGCCTAAAGAGTTTTACTTCAAAATAATTTGAATAAATTTATATTAATAAATTAAATTTAGGTTTAATGCTCCTTCCAGTCTACAAACACGATAGCCATTCCTTTTAAATCACCGATGCACCAAGCTGATTTCAGCTCCACTTATCTAATCAATATCATTTGTATTTGCAATGATATTACCACCCACCGATGTTAACACATTATTCCAAATCAACTAATGTTATCAATACAATTCTCCCAGAATGAATCTTCGCTGGATCGATTGTATATCGCACAAATTCACAGCTTTTTCAATATAAAGTTTATTCAATTTATTTTGCCATACGGCAAATGAATCTCAAACTGTCTCTGACTTCGGTATTTTGAACACTTTGTTTCCTCCTTCACCACAACAATAATTAATTAGCGTGACCATTGTTTATACAATAATTATACACTAATTTTAAAATTATATTCAATTTATTTATAACAAAAAATGCTTCATATGTTCAAACCAAATTTACAAAAATTAAAAATGACATTTCACAATCTTTATTGTTCCTTTTTTTTTACAAAAAAAAATCCTTTGCTTATGATTGTAATTCGAAAATAAAACCTCAAATATAATAATTTTACCTTAATCTATGCTACCACAAATCAGATTTTAATATAGACGCAGAGTGGCAATTTTACGATACCAGTCATCGAAAAGGATCGTGTGATGGAATTATTAGGTACATTGAAACGAGGTGCTCATCGATATAGTTTGTCTAACAAGGGTATTTTTCAAACCCCAATGGACTTTTTGAATGGGCAACAAAATGGCAATCAAAAATGAATTTTGCATATACCAGCAAAAATGATTATAATGAAATGAAGTTACGGCTAGAAGCAAGATACAGAGAGGCTGTAACTATAAAAGGTACACAATCATTTTATGCGTTCATACCTAAAGATGAAATAACATTGCTCACAAAAATGTATTCTATTTCCGTTAAAACTATGCTTTTTAAGATAAGCCGTTAACATGTTATGTAAATTTATTTTATATTAATAATGGATGTATATTGTTTTTTATTACATAACCTAGAATATTACATAACCTAGAATAAAAAGTTAATTATTATATGAATTGAATATAACATGCATTTTATTTCGGATCATTTTCCCCACTATTTACTGCTTAGAATGAGTTTTATCATATTTCAGGTAAATGTGTTTATAATTAACTTTGAACAGGTATAACTGGATGAAAAGATAAATTATGATAAAAGCATCCACACCCTCAAATACCTATTTTGCATCCTTAAAATAATTAAATGGTCATTAAATTACTATAAAACAAGAATTCCGGTGAGTTTAGTTAAATAAATGATTCTCTGCATTGTTTAAAAAAAAATTGAAAAAAACATCGGAAATAAAAATTTTGTAACAACTTTATTTTTAAAACGAGAAATTATGCCAAAGGGAAATTTTTTGTTTGCATTAAGCATTAATGAAACATTTTTTTTCTGAAAAAAATGTGGTCAAAGTGAAGATACCATCAACAGCGCTATCTTTGAAAATATTTTTTAAGTTTAACACAGTTTTAAAAAATGATTACAAAATTTTAAGTAATTTTTTTTATAAGTCCTAACAAATGAGCTATAAATGACTTAAATCGGTTTAGTCAATCGTTAGCAATCGATATTCAAAGATAATCATGTTTCGCAAAGCCCTTAAACTTTGCCGCAACCCTGTGTCATCCATAGAGCGAAATTTAATTTTTTGAAAGAAACGTTATTTTTACTTTGTCATTGGCTATTTGTATTTGAAATTTTATCGAAATCAGAGGGGGTCAGGAACATCGATGTTGCGGTGACGTGGAATTGCTCAGTACTACTAATAACACTTTAGAGTTGTGTGGTAGATAGCAAAGATTAGGATAATTACTATTACAATTTTAACTTTTTAAATTTATAATAGCAAGTTCTTGGCATAATTCAAAATTTCACACTAAGAACTCAAGTATAGTTGTTTTCTATTTGTATTTGTTACATCATTAGTTATTTAATGGTTTACTATGTTTTGATAATTTATACCGGTTGCTACTACCTAGTCCTTCTTCTCAGTGAATGTTTATATAGAACATGTTTTTGTTATAAAATGTTCAATATCCTGACGATGTCCTAGTACGACAAAATCTACATCGATCTGTAATTTGCCCAAGAAACTGTGTTTTCATTAAATTGTTTACAAAATAACGTCAATTGCTCACGGCTACAAGTGCTGGTTTTATTTATTCCTTATAAAAAAAATTGACCTAGAAAATCAATTCTAAATATTATAGATTTCTAGCATGTCATTAACAGTTTTAATATTTTATATGAATTAAATAGTCGTGTAATATATAATTAACTTAGATTTTAATTGCAATTTAATTACATACCATATTGATCTGTATACTATGAGCTGAGGAACTTTTTAATTGAATTGTTTTTATCAAAGTGTCAATTCTGAATAATTTGCTTAACCAAACCAGTGATTTAAAAAATTAAATGTATTTGTTTTCTAAATCATTTGTAAAATCATTGTTTTTTAAATGCTTTCATAAGCATCACCATTCAACTAAACATTGACTAATCAGTTAAAGTCATCATTATAAAATATAATTATACCAACCAATTGAAACTTTTATCGTATATGTATAAATAATTTATGCAAATTAGTGTTATTCACCATTTCTCGTTTTTTTTTTTTTCAATTTAGTGTAGATATATCATTATCGTCTACACGGAAATTATTCACAATATTTGAATAAACAAATATGATTAGTAAGATAAGTAAAGAGTAGTCCGAAAACATTTTTGATATCTGTTTTTTTTTTCAATAAAATAAAGCTGGTATTGACTAGCGTATCCTGGGTTGACCAAATGCATTCCAACTCAGAAGACTACATACGCGTCAGTTTGCAAACACGTAACCATTTATATGGTACCAATGCATGAATACGGGTTTTATCCATGAATAGAACTAATGAGACTAATACATGAATATGAAATGAAACGTCATCTCTTAACCAGTTCTAAAATTGTAAGAATAAACGATCATTCCAAATTCAACACCTGGTAGCTACACACTATTCAGCTTGTGTTTGAACTGATAGAAAAAGATCAAATAACATTCACATCATCAGATTATCAAATCATCAGATCATCAGATCATCAGATCATCAGATCATCAGATCATCAGATCATCAGATCATCAGATCATCAGATCATCAGATCATCAGATCATCAGATCATCAGATCATCAGATCATCAGATCATCAGATCATCAGATCATCAGATCATCAGATCATCAGATCATCAGATCATCAGATCATTAGATCATCAGATCATCAGATCATCAGATCATCAGATCATCAGATCATCAGATCATCAGATCATCAGATCATCAGATCATCAGATCATCAGATCATCAGATAATCAGATCATCGGATCATCAGATAATCAGATCATCAGATCATCAGATCATCAGATCATCAGATCATCAGATCATCTGATCATCAGATCATCAGATCATCAGATCATCAGATCATCATATCATCAGATCATCAGATCATCAGATCATCAGATCATCAGATCATTAGATCATCAGATCATCAGATCATCAGATCATCAGATCATCAGATCATCAGATCATCAGATCATCAGATCATCAGATCATCAGATCATCAGATCATCAGATCATCAGATCATCAGATCATCAGATCATCAGATCATCAGATCATCAGATCATCAGATCATCAGATCATCAGATCATCAGATCATCAGATCATCAGATCATCTGATCATCAGATCATCAGATCATCAGATCATCAGATCATCTGATCATCAGATCATCAGATCATCAGATCATCAGATCATCATATCATCAGATCATCAGATCATCAGATCATCAGATCATCAGATCATCAGATCATCAGATCATCAGATCATCAGATCATTAGATCATCAGATCATCAGATCATCAGATCATCAGATCATCAGATCATCAGATCATCAGATCATCAGATAATCAGATCATCAGATCATCAGATCATCAGATCATCAGGTCATCAGATTATCAAATCATAAAATCACTTAATTTGCAGTACTGTAATAGATTTATTACTCACTAACGTGCGTTACATTTTCCAACACAATTTAATTTTCAAACAATTAAAACTTATGTATCGTAGAAATTTAACAAAGCCTCATACTTAACAAGCATGTAAAAATTCCTTGCCAGTCTAAAAAATCTCTATTCTAATATGCTTACGATAGAAAAAATAAAGATAATTGCATTTTAAGTTATTATAAATTATATTCGTTATATTCAAAAAATTCTCTACTTATCATTTATATTTTTTTCAGTTTCAAAATATAAAATCACAAAACAAACAAAGATATTTAAATAATTTTAGTTCAAACACAAAATCAAAATTGATAATCTATTTTACATTTTATCTAATAATTGACTTCAGCGAGCTGAATGTCTGATGTTTTCTTAGCGAGAACTTTCTATCCTCATTTCTTTTTAAATATACATTGATCATCGCCTTACTCCCAATTACAGATCCTGTTGAAAGAGAAAAACATCATTTTAATTTTCTCTCTAACAAAACACATCTCTCATCGCGTTATTTCTATTACAACATCAAAAGTTACTACACATATCAACACGAAAATGCATAGGCTACAATTGCTCATTAAATATGACATTTTTATGCAGAAACTGAACCCCTGGAAAATTGGGCTCAGGTTCAGGTTCGGGTTAACAAAAATAAAAAGTTCAGGTTCAGGTTCAGGGTTCGGGTTCCAAAGTTAGAAAAAAGTACAATATATTTTATTTATTTGTCAAAAAACTTTATTTATTTTGCAAAAAAAATTCTCATTTCATTTAAATCTCAAAATATTTTTAAAATTTTCTTCTTTTAAATTTGCTCTTTGTGGTGAAAATACAAATTTTAAATATTTTTTTTAAAATATATTTATGAACCCGAACCTGAATGAGTTTTTGGATTTAACGGGTTCGGGCTCATGGTTTATAAAAATTCCGAGCCTGACCTTATCTGAGTTCAGGTTCTGGTTCGGTTTTATTCCCTGCTTTTATGACTCAATTTCTATTATTGAGGTAGGTCAAAAATAAAAGAAAAAATTGATTTATGGCGTTTCTTCGGGTGTTTTTGCTTTTCATTTTTGTATTTTGATATAGAGAAAAACTGAAATAGGTTAACAGTTGTTTTTTTATGTTTTTGATTCTTAATTTAGAGCAGGAATCGAAATAGGGCCGATCGTTACAATCAGTTGCAATACAGCAATGATAATACGAAATCAGAATGAATATGTTATTTTTGTGATTAGAACTCCATTCTCGTGCGACATTAGTATCCCACCATGTTTATTATTCTATATAGGAAAACATATAAGTTCAAGCAATGTTTTTTTGAGTGAGTGCAAAAAGATTCAACGAATTGTGCATAACGGTTATTGCTCTTCACTTGTTTTTTTTTGTAAAACTACTCACATATTATAGTTCTTGCATTGTTGTTATGTAGCAAAACTATAATTATATTAAAATTAGTTGAATATAAGTTTTAAAAAAAATTTTAGCTGGTAACCCCCATTATCCATATCAGTTGAAGCAACCTTAAAAACTTAGCCTTACTAATGCTTTACTTACTTACTTTGAATTATGAAACGCGAACAAACAAAAAAAGTTAACATTCTTTTTCCACGCATATTGAAAGATAATTATAAACAAAAACAATATATGTACCCATAAAACTATTTTCATTAAATAAAAAATATGTACATTTGAGCATATAACGATATGTTGAAAGTTTTAGTGGTTGGAATGGAGTAATGGTGGAAAGTTGAATAAATAAAAACAAAATTATGTAATTGTGGGATGGGCGAATATTTGGTGTTACGTTTTGGTTTATTGTTTTTGTATTGCGTTAGAATAATAATAATATTTAAACCGGTTATAATTATCAGTAACACAGTAGCTTATAATTTATATTAAATGATATAAACGCCATAAATTATAATGAAAACAGCTTATTATGTCACATTATAACAAAATAACAAAATTGAAGAGTTGTCTGAAAGCTATGTAGTAAATGTAAGTGCTAATTATAACCTTTTAGGTAATCATAACCGGCTGATTGATTGGAATCGATTATTTATTCAATATTAGATTAACAATTAAGTTTTACATTAACTGCAAAGTTAATCTAGAGGCAAAGAACAGCTATGGTGCGTCGGCGTTTTAATGTGGCTAGACCAACATAGCTTATTTTTAAATAAAATATGTTGTGTTGTAGTCATTACAATATGTGTCACAACAACACATAAAAACCTTTTAAGAGCAAGGTCCCACAACAACTTGCGTTCTAAGGAGTAGATGGACGCAAATTTTGGGTGCGTTCTAAGATGTTGATGGACGCAGCAAGTGATAAAAAGCAAACTTATTTAAAAAACTTGCAGGAACAAATCTAAAATGGAGTTGCCAATAATCTAGCTTGTGAAATATTCCTTGATCATATCACTGTGTCTTCCTCAATGAGTCAATGATTAAAGCTCATAGAAATAAATTTATAGAAAACTCGTTTCTTCGAGCAAGCAGTAGCATGCCTCATTAAAAATATTCCACAATTAAGATTGAGGGTTCTACTTTTGATTAAATACAGCTCATTGGCTAGCACCCCTCAGATTAACATAGCTATAGTGATATCTCACTAATATTGCCAGTGGTATGTGATATCTCACTTTAACTCGTATGTCAATAGTATAGGGACTGGAGTACATGGGGTTGTCACACCAATAGATCATAAATAAAAAAACAAATTAATAAAAATTGATCTCTCTATCCGCGAAGAACTTGGCATTAAACAAGTTTTTGCTAGGTTTATGGGGGCTATGATCATGATTTATTGCTGTTACACAAACTTTTGTAGCTTTTTGCCACCACAAATTGCCTTAAGCCGATTGCAATAGTTCTAGTAACAGAAAATTTCTTTTTTTGTTTCAAACTTCACCCTAACGAATGTTAATTTTTATAACTTTTATAACTGTTCTTAGCTCACACAAGTGATTAGCTGCACCCCTTTAGCTAGACTGTCATCTATAGCATTATCATTGGAACCATAAATTATCTACACACTCACCTCTACACATTCTCCAACTAACTTAGAATTGATTATGTTCTACCTTAGATCGTAAACGGCTGCTTCATATCTGAAAAAGGGGTAAAATTATTGTTGCTGTCGTTCAAATTCTAGCTGCAATGTAAAGCGTATCTGTTTAGAAGACACTGTGGTAGATGCATATTGGATCAACGCGCTTTGGTTTTCGTCTTCATGGCACTCGATCCGAATTAGATTCCTGGTGCAGATCTAATTGTTTATTTCTTGTCGCAATAATAAAAAAAAAACTTTCATTGGCAATCATAATTTTTCAACAATCACCTGTTTATTTTGGTGCAACGTTTTTCGTAGTTATAATAATTTTTAACATTCACCTATATATTTTGGAGCAAACTTTTTCGTAGCTATCACCAGTTTAAATTGATGCAACGATTGTCATATTTACTCAATTTTTCCCAAATCAACCCTTTATTTTGGTGTAACGGTTTTCGCAGTTATAATGGTTTTCAACAATCGCCTGTTTAATTTGGTGCAACAATTTTTGTATTTACTTAACTATTCAACAATCACCTCCTTATTTTGGTTCCACAATTCTTTCCGTTTTGGTGCAACAATTCATTTATTTACATAATATATTCAACAATCACCGGGTTTTGGTGCAACAAATTCATTTATTTAAATAATTTTAAACATCATCTATTTAGTTTTGGTGCAACGATTTGACTACAAACAATCGTAATTTTAATTTAAATCTTTTACAACAGCAGCCACAACAACAAAATCAACATAATAATGATAATTATAATTATGATGTTTTAATTAAAAAACAATTTTATCTTTTAGTATATGCATCGAACTAGCAATATTGATCTCTACTGCAAAAGAGCAATACTGATCTTTTGATATCGACGGCTACATTTTCGAAAACTTGAGAGGAAGCGAAAAAAAACTTATTGCAATTCTAAACAACCTTGAAAATAAAATTTATGTAGTATCAATAAATAAAAAAAACAGAGATTGTGCTTAAAACCGCACGGCAGAAGTGAAAACTTCATGGGCAGGCAATCGCAATCATTTGATATCGTATTAGTAGTATTTGGATCGTATTAGTAGAATAAATGAGAAACAAGTCAGAACGATAAACCGCTAACTACACACACTAACCTCACAATTTAAACCAAATAATTGTCAAAATAGCACATGCCAATAGCAGGGACTAAAGTAAGCGTGGTTGTCACACCCATAGATCAACAAGTTTAAATTTTACAAATCTTTCTGCGGAAAGCTAAGCAAATTCATTGGTATTAATGCGCATTGTTGCTGTTTGCAAATCACTATCGGCTAAGTGCCACCATTTTTAATTATTTTATTTGTCATGATTGCCATCCATGTTTAATCATACATAAGCTGTGCTTCATTGTATAGAATTTATGCGATTTCCATCTCCTAATTTTAATCGATATAATCGATTTTATCAAGTATCAAGTTACAAAAATTAAGTCTTCACTTAATTTTAGAAACATGTATTACATACAATTATAAACCGACAACATATTTAGTGAAGATGATAAAATTCCAATACATATAGACTAAGAGCCCACGACGGCCAGACCTTCGTTATTTTATGAAAGCTGAAACTTTCTCTGCGCATACCCTCTACTCAGGTAGGAACGATAAGCGACATATGAAGTTTGGATCATGGTGGCTTTGGCAGGGAGCAGCTAACAAAGGGGCCTCCAAAGTTTCATGAAAGTATAAAACGTAATTTTTTTATATATTCTTCGGGATAGTATTAGAAGCCACGTCACCCATTGCTAGACACTAACTATCGTGGCAACCCCCTGCCAGACACCCTTAAACTTTATCAATTTGTTAAAGTTTAAGGGTGTCTGGCAGGTGGTTACCACGATAGTAAGTGTCTTGCAATGGGTGACGTGACTTCTAATACTATCCCGAAGAATATATAAAAAATTACCTTTTATACTTTCATGAAACCTCTAGCTCCCTACCAAAGCCAACATGATCCAAACTTCATATGTCGTTAATTCTTCCTACCTGAGTAGGGGGTATGCGCAGAGAAACTTTCAGCTTTTATAAAATAACGAAGGTCTGGCCGTCGCGGGCTCTTAGCCTAATATAATTTTGATATACAAATGTAATTGTTTCAGCCTTCAGGTTATACTATCTTTCTTACGTTATTTTATTTTTTTATGTTCAACGAAAAACATTAATCAAAGCAAACTACCGTTTAAAACGATAGTTAAATAAAAAGCAAAAATTAAGCGTACACAACAACTTCATAATTGTCATGATGATTATTGTATTAATGCATAAAGGATAAACAGCCACACATACTTTCAATTTTATATACATAAATTCATTATTTATTTAGCATGATGACTCAAATGCAAATTGCAAAAGACAGTAGCAATATAACTTTAAAAAACTGCGTTATAGATCAATTTTTTAAAATTCGTATAAAGAAATTTTTATTATTTTTATGAATTCATAAATAAAAAAATTATTTTAAAATGTATTTAATAAAAATTAAAAAAAAAACAATAAAATAATATGTGCCATACCAGTAGTAGAACTTACAACCTACAGCACCATCAGTCGAGCACGATATCCACAACGCAATTTTAAACTTTAAGAAACGATAGATTGATAAATTGATAAATGATAAAAATGTTGACGAATCAGTTTTTTTTTTTTTTTTTTTAATGAGAAGTGTTGTGTAGTAGGAATTACAAAATGTGTCACAGCAACACATAGATACCTTTTAAGACGTAGGTCCCACAACAACATGCGTCTTGAGGTATAGGTGGACGCTTTTTTTAAATCTTTGTGGATTGAAGGCACTCGAGACTATTGATTCGGGCAAAGCATTCCATGTGTACGATGTACGCACAAAGAAATCTCTTTGCATTCTATTACTATGACAGTGAGTAATCTCGACAGTTCGACCGCCCGCACAAACCGATTGACGAGTAAAACGGGGAAAAACCCGTGGACCTGATTTCATCCGAGCACTGGTGGTGACGATATTTATAAAAAACAACGAGATCAGCAACAGTGCGACGATGTTGCAGGGAATCAAGACCTAATGTTAAATCTCGATCACCAACAATTCGTATAGCTCGCTTTTGAACAGAGTCCAACAGAGCCAGGATAGTAACAGATGCAGCGCCCCAAACTTGACAACAATACTCCATACAGGGACGAATATAGGACTTATAAATGTGGAGTAATTGATGCGAAGTAAAATATTTTTTACATCTATTGAGGAGGCCGAGTTTTCTTGACGCGCTCTTTGCCATGGCCATTATATGATCGTTCCAGAGTAAGTCATTGGATATTGTGACTTCCAATAAACGAATGCTTTTACATTCGTTTATTTGGTCGTCACACATATTAATTGAAATATCGTTGGGAAACTCGGTCTTTGATCTGGAAACAATCAATAGCTGTGTTTTGGTGGAATTAAAATTGACCAAATTTTTGTCACCCCAATCGGCGACTTTTTTTAGGTCCTCGTTTATATTTATGGCAGCGTCTCTCCGGGCGGGATTTATTCGTTCATGCATTTTACCCTTTGAAGATAGGGGGACAAATGACTTGTGCAGTGTACTATCATCTGCAAAACTATTTATTGGGTTACTGGTGATTTGCAACAGTTCGTTGATATAAATTAAAAATAAAGTGGGAGATAAAACTGACCCTTGGGGTACACCAGCGTTAATTAATTTGGACTCAGAAGAAAAGCCATCTATAGATACCGAGATGTATCGGTTAGACAGAAAATTTTGAATCAAATTCACGACTGCGGGATGAAAACCGTACGCAACGAGCTTGTTGATCAAGTTGGCATGCCAAATTCGATCAAATGCTTTTGAGATGTCTAATGCGATCACGTACGTTTCACCACCTTTCTCAAGTATGCTATTCCAAATATGTGCCACATAGTTCAATAGATCGGTTGTTGATCTTTTGTTTCTAAAACCGTATTGGCTGTCAGATATCAAATGGTTGTCTTCCAAAAATTTGAATATGTGTGAATTAATATAGTGCTCGTATATTTTAGACATGACTGGGAGTAAGGCTATTGGTCTATAATTTGAAATATCACATTTCGTTCCTTTTTTTGAGACAGGCTGGACATTGGCCAACTTCCAGCAGGATGGATAAATACCAGATTTATAGGATTTATAAAATATTTTGGTGAGGGTTGGTGCAAGTTCTTTTGAAAATGTTTTTAGAATAACAGGAGGAATGTTGTCCAGACCAGAAGCTTTGTTGTTGTTTGACCCCCTTAAAAGTTTTTCGACAATTTTGGGTTTGAGATATAATTGTTTCATATTAACTCCTGAAGACTGGATTTGGGGCATTTCTTTAGGAGTTTCTAAAACTGTTGAATTTGAAGCAAAGCGTTCCGCGAACAATGTAGCTTTTCTTGCAGGGTCAGTAATGATTGAGTCACCATCAATGATAGGAGGGATAGAAGATTTAGTACCACAATTTAAAGAATTAATGGCACTGTAAAAACTTTTGTCAGAAATTGACATACTCGAAAGCTTTGCCGCTTTCGCTCTGTCAATCTCTGCTTTTTCGTTTTCAATTATCTGGTTTGATATTTTATTAGCCTTTAAATATTGGGATCGATTAACAGAGTTCTTTTTATGAATCCAAATATTAAATAGTCTACGTTTGTTTCTAAGAGCCAATTTGGCTGCTTTCGAAAACAAATATTTTTGTTGGGGTTTCATTATTGAAAAGGGAACGAATTTGTTAATACCGAATTGAATGGTTTGAGTAAAGTTTTGAGCAGAAACATTTACATCGTCAGTATAAAAACAATGACGATCAAAAGGGAAACCTTGAAAAAAACTTCGGAGACCATTGGTGTCCATTTTTGAAAAGTGAAATATTTTACGGGATTTGGGAACTCTAGTTTGTAGCAAATCAGTTTTGATAACTGATGTGATTAGATAATGGTCAGAATTTCCAATACTACCCTTATCGACATCAACACTCGTAATATCTGGCATAGATGTGAGATAAAGGTCTAAGAGAAAACTTTTATCACCGCCATTACGAGGAGTGAAAGTTGGGCTTTTTACAATCTGCGTCAGGTCGTGCGATGCAGCAAATATTTCTGCCTGCCTTCCATTGTTGTCGTCGTCGGTCATTTTGGAAAATTCCAACCACGATTTGTTGTGGACGTTGAAGTCACCGGTAACGATAACCTCACAACTTTGAAATTGTGCTCTAATTTCGTCGACAACATTAGTCAAGTCATTAAAAAAATTGGGATTATGTTTGTTTGGGGACCGGTATAGAGCTATTGTGAAAAAAGAAATTTCAGGTAGACAAACCTTTAATACTACTGTACTGTAGCCATCACCATGTACTTCATAATTTGGAAAGCGTTTATATGCAACACTCTCATGAATGTATGCACATACACCTTGATGGAGTTTAAAAGCTGATTCAAGCCTATATTTGGGATTTAGTGTTACGTCATAGGGATAGTTTTCAGAAACTTGTGTTTCTGTAAGAAAAAGAATATGCGGTTGGTCGTGCTCGAGATGATGTTGCACGGCGTCCCGGTTGGCATTCAATCCACAAATATTTTGAATGTGTATTTTAAAAAGTTTTTTATCAAATGTGATTTGATCAAATGTGATATTGAGTCATTTGATCAAAATATAATTTGTTTTAAAAATGGGTAACTAAACAATAAATCCTATCATATAATAAAATATGACATAGGCCAATATTTCATGATAGGATGTAAAAAATAATAAACAGGTGAAAACAAAGTTTTTAAAAAATTTGAAAGGTTACTAAAATATTTATCCATATTGTTCCCACGAGTTTAGACGCAATAAAGGTCACCAACAGGCCTTCGTCTATACCTGTTAGAAGTCTATATACAACTGGGGGCGACAGGTGCCCAGAGGATGGTACTTTTGTGGTTTGACCCTGCAAGAGTCCTCTCTAGTGTGTACCCACCAGGGGGTGCTAATAAGGGAGCACCTTCCCGCGACCCGGGCGGCTAAGCCAAGGTCCCCGTTCCCGCTAGACATGACAACAGGTTTACGGTTTGCAATAGCAGGCTAGAGCCCACTATAGCTCAGGTACCTCGGGTTCGCCAAGTCCCGTATCACGGTCTAATTTACTACCTACGGAAAAATCTGTGTGTGGTGCGCCAGAAGAAGTTTTCACTTCAAAAAATATATCATTTTATTTTCAAGGTTGTTTAGAATTGCAATGAAACGTTTTCTTCGCTTTATCCCAAGTTTTCGAAAATGGAGTTACATGTAATTGCTTTGTAGCCGTCGATATTTGACAATGGTGATTTCAAATGTAGGGCGAAGATTATATTTTTGACTGTTTTTGAAAAAATTAAGTTGAGTAGATTAAGTAGTAAATTACTTGGCTGATATTTTCGACAGTGCGTGAGAGTTTGGCTTAGTTCTATTCGTTATTGGACATGTCAGAACTGTTTGCAGAGCTGTTTTATTGGCAAGTTCTTTCCTGAAGCTGGAGTGATAACAGGACTCGGTGTTCCTTTGTAGTTAGGTGATAGTAGCTTAATCTGTTTGTATAATTTGAATTATTCAACCACTTATCATGGTTTTAATAATAGTATATCTTTAGACTGGCTTTTCATATGCTTAATTCTTCTATGCTGATGAGAAACTTAACACACATATATTAGGTATATAAGATGTAGATAAAGGCGCAGATTTTTGGAATAGCATTTATATTTGGTGACATGCTATCTAGTTCAAGGGTTGTGGACATTTTTGTGGATTTGATTGCTCTAGTGGTGTTTGTTTAATTGCTCATTGGTGTTTGTTTTTAAATTTTGCTAGTGTTGATTCATTATTAATGTTTCTTTAAAGCGATGGGAGTTTTTTTATGTTGTACGTTTGGAAAGTGCGATAACTTCTGATACCAGGTTCTGACTAGCATTGATAAAGATGCAGTTTTGCGTCTTAACGTAACTTTTTTGTATCGTGTACACATGAAAAAAATTGAAAAATACACTGGTGAGTATATCTCTGTCACATGTTGGAGTTCATCTCAAATTTCACTTTTTCACTTTTCATTTTTCAAATTTCACTTTTTCACTTAGCAAAAGTTTTTGGATGCGGAGTTTAATTTAATATATATGGAATTTGAGATCGTTTGCTTACAGCATATCATGTTCATTTGGAAGTTCATTGTTTACATTAATGATTTATATGTGAATCTTGAATGGGAACCTTTTGTCTGTTCTTGATCATTTGCGAATTATACCTTCGAGTTTGTATTATTTCACACAAAAAAATTTTATGGCTAAATTGATCATGGTGTTTTATATACAGGGTGTCCCACGAAAGTTGTCCCACCGGTTAACTGGGGATACCTTGGATTAGCGCTAACAACATTTGTTCAAGCATTTCGCGAATAGTGCTTCTGTTTCGCGGCAAACGGTTTGTTTTGTTTTTTATTCTTTAACGAATTAAAATACCTCTAAATTCAATAGCAAAGAAGTTAGGAGGTCGCGTTTTTTTTTATTAGATTTATAAGTTTTTGTTCTAGAACGGGTGAACATTTGACAAAGATTACTTTGACACTTTTGACGCTATTCCTTTACAAAGTCAATGTTTGGTTAAAATTTTAAACAAATAATACTTTGCTTTCCATTATTTCAAAAACGGTGATATCGTCATAATTTTTTTATCAATGGAAATGATCCTTGAAATGTAAATTGAAAGTTACTTTGGTTAAAACCAAAAATTTCAAGACCATCTTGAGCTATCTCTTAAAATTAAAACTTCAAAATTTTATTATGAACTTGAATCAATCAATTTTAACTTAAATAACCTCGTAATAAAACACAAAAGAAATTATTAATAAAAAATATTAAGTTATTTTTATTTATTAAAGATTACTTTCAATATGTCCACCTTCGCAATACACATTTCCATTCTTCTTTGGAAAGCTTGAGAGATATTTCTGGTTTGAGATAACTGAAGTGGATTATACTGGTTTTAACCAAAGTAACTTTCAAGTTGACATTTCAAGGAACATTTCCATTGAAAAAAAAATTATGACGATATCACCGTTTTTGAAATAATGGAAAGCAAAGTATTATATTTTTTAAATTTTAACTAAAAATTGACTTTGTAAAGGAGTAGCGTCAAAAGTATCGAAGTAATCTTTGTCAAATGTTCACCCGTTTTAAAAAACAAACTTGTAAATCAAATAAAAAAAACCGCGACCTCCTAACTTCTTCGCTATTGAATTTAGAGGCATTTTATTTTGATAAGGAATAAAAAAACAAAACAAACCGTTTTCGCGCAACAAAAGAACTATTCGCAAAATGCTTGAACAAAAAATGTTAGCGCTATTCCAAGGTATCTCCAGTTAACCGGTGGGACAACTTTCGTGGGACACCCTGTATAATAGCAACCATAAAATGTAGTTAACACATCACCACAGTATGGTTCCCTAAAAGTTTGATCAATTTAACCTTAACATTTTTTTGTCTGTTCTCTTATATAATATGACCTCCCTGTGGCTTTGTAAATTATCTTGTGATGAATGAAAGTGCTATGAAATAACTAAATTATATATTATAGCCGTTGTTCATTTAAATTAAATATTAAAATCACTGCAACGATTTTTACCGTCCTAAAAATGTTGTTGTTGTTTTCCTTGAGGTTGAGAATCCTTAAAGGATTTTAGAAAGATCTAAAGTAGATATATCAATACTGACTATCGTGTATCGAGCGGCTTATTAGAGGTCAAATTATTATTAGCCATCCTGACGCTTGGAGCACACGCGCGCCTTGTTCCGACTAGTTATAGTACGCGGGGTTTTGAATAAACGAAAGCAAAAGTAAGAAGTAAAATAAAATTTGACTACCCAAAACTATTGAAGAATAATGAAGCCTATCCCCAATCCAGCATCAACTTTTGCAATGATTGACAAACTGACATTTCCAGAAAACTCCTCAGCAACTTCCCCTAGAATAATTGCTTCTTTGCTGTGGTTATAACTTTTTTTTGTATTAGTTTAAAGCAGCGGTGCCCAAACTGCGGCCATCTGGCCGCATGCGGCCAGTTTTATGATTTGGTGCGGCCAGTAAAAATATTATAAAAATAGCAAATACCACAATAATAATAAGTTTCGTTTAAAAAAGTACAATATTTTGGTACGTACTAAATTCAAACTTAAATATTCCTAACAAATTCCTATAGAAATAGACTAACTGACATTAATTTGAAAAACGAACTAAGAATTAGTAATACTACACAAGAATTTAATGTTCGCGA
The DNA here is from genome assembly GCA_963693315.1 of Diogma glabrata. NCBI lineage: Eukaryota > Metazoa > Arthropoda > Insecta > Diptera > Cylindrotomidae > Diogma > Diogma glabrata. Next base: position 337,870,980 of record OY856186.1, on the reverse strand, counting down.
CTTAACTTGAATAAAAAATCTTAACATAATTTATACTGTTTATTTATTTTTTTTTCCGTGCGGCCAGTGATTTTTGTTCTTGTAAATTTTTGGCCATCTCTTCCATGATTTCTGGGCACCCCTGGTTTAAAGTATCAACTAGACTACAACCCCGTTAGATTGTTGCAGATTTTATAATATACAGTTTACAAATTAAAACAAAATATGAGTAACAGAAAAAAATATAAATTAACAAGAAAAAAAGAAAAATATAATATCCTAACAACAAGAGCAATCATTGCACCAAAATAAATAGGTTGATGGAAATTCTCATAAACAAAAGTTGCACTGAAAAAATGGACGATTGTTTAATAATCATACAAATACCACGTAACAACGATAAATTACTCATCCAAGATTGACGATAATCCGTCATATATTATTCAAACGATGACGACGAAGACATGTTTTACTTTTTTTTCTTGAATTAGTTATTTGAACTTCAATACATATTAACATTAATCAAAATTTACAACCCGAAAATCTACTATTGATCTGTAAATTATATATGTATAAGATATTTTATAATTATCATAATTTAAAAATTTTTTTGTTAAAACAATGACAAAAATGTTGCTATAAAATTATTTACATTGTTATCTTTTTATATTTCAACGCCCAAATCCATGTGATTTATTAGGCATAACTACACAAAATTTTAAATGGAATCCACTAATTTTGTTATACATATACGTTTTGTATCAAACGATTTTGTTAATATTAGCGATAAATCTGGTTTGGTAAATAGGTTTCGTTTGTGAGTTTAAACGTAAGAACAAACCGAGCTGCGTTGCTAGGTCACATTTTTTTAAATTTTAAATATTTGGTGTCATTTTTTATCAAATACATTCATTGTTGTTCTTTATCCAAAGTTTTCAAACTTCTAAAATTGTTTAACTTTTTACATGTAAAATGTCCTAAAAACAAATAAAAAAATCCATTCTGTTAATATAATAGGTAAATATAGGTTTCTACGTTAGGTGGAGACTTCAAATAATGTGTCAAATATTTTTTGGACACAATTCATTACTTTTATATCAATAATTATAGTAGAAATTTAATAGAAGAGTTATAATTTTCATTTCCATTTTCTATACTCGTAAATCAATCATTTTCCCTTTTATTTTCATATGAGTGATATTGAAATAAATTTTTTATTATGTTATGCCTTCATATCCAATCAATGATATGACAAACCATTTTAATTTAAATTAACAAACACAAATCGTGTTTTTTAAAATTCTTGAACAGTTGAACAAATAGTATTCAAATTATATTATATAGTTATAAAAGAATAATAATCTTATGTGTTGGACAATTGCTTCAATATACAAAACAACTGTGCCGGATAGAAAATATTCCATTTTCCTCTTCGTCAAAACTAATCCGATGTCGTTGCACATTTCTAAATTCTATCTCAAATCGAAGCCTCACAATGTTATAGTCTTCCAGGTCTATGTGCATATAGCCACGTCGTGTGAGCAACAATCCAGGTATGGGTCGGGTCACAGTAGAGTCCCTAGAGTCACACCCCACCCCCTAACAAAACTGCTTGAATACCAGGCAGTGATCAAGTGTATTTTGTCTTGCCAAGTTACTAGGGCCTTGAGTTGAACAACATTGGTCGAGTTTGCCATTTTACTGGGAGAACAACAATGTAAACAACTAAAACAGAGACAAACTATAAAGCAAACATTATTCGCCTTGTCAAGCGTGAATGTACCGGGAGGCCACCCAGGGAAAGTCTCGTAGACCCATCACATATTTCATGTTAAAAATGATGAAACATGTGATCAACAATTGTATACGAGCTAGTACTATGGCAAGATTGCCTTTGAAAGATAGTCAACAATCGTACAGAACGATGAGATCAACGGAAACCACACTCAAGATGACAAGAGAATTAGGAAGTTGTTGTTTGCACCTCTCGAAACAATCAAGTAGCCTTCAACATTTCATCACATATCATCACACGTTTTTTTCATTTTTGTGCTATCAACTGATAAAAGCGTTAATAGCACAACACCAGACTGGATGTATATGTTATGCTAAGAATTAGGGTTGATGAAACTAAGACAGGTGATTGTAAAATGAAACTTGACAACACTTGGGGCTGATCATTTAAGGGTGGGGTCTTATTGTCCTTTATGTGGAGACTATGTGACATTTTACAAAGCAGACTTCATCTGGTAGACACATAGTGCACATCTGTGTGGCTAAAACACAATCTAAGTAAAACCACTTTGGTCCGGTTCACCAAAAAAAGTAAACTTGGATTGAAATCCTTCATCATGAGGCTCCATAAATTAACCTTCTGTGGAGATACCAGATGAAAGTAGTGGTAAACAGATCCATAAGAGCTTTGGAATACAAAAACAATGGAAACACATTAAGGTTGCAACCCAACAATCCTAAGGTGAATGTATACCGTGATAGTGCAACCAGCCATCAGTTATAATGGAACAGTCGCATGAAACAGAAGGATCCAGCTAAAATATGAGAAGACGCAGTTAAAAAACTGCAGAAGCTGTCATTGGACAGGCCGCTAGGAAACGGAATAACCAGGGATACCAGTCTGAAAACCATGCTCTTTTTTTGGATTCTCGGTGCTGTAAAAGTTAGACCCAGAGCTATAGCTCCCGGTAGTCGCACTCGCGGGCTGAAATGTAAGTTCAGAGCTGGATTACAAGTTGAACAATTTGGTATATGACATTTGGTCTATCACATCGCCAATAATAAAGATTGATTTGTTTGCGAGGACATTCATAACCCCGATATCTAATGTCTCGAGATTTGTTACAGAGGATATGATCATTAGTTAATGATGTTACCGCCAGAGTCGAGGTTTAAGGCATTATAATTCTACGTATCCTTCGAGTTGGTTCGCCATCGTAAGCTTCCAGATACGGATATTCATTAGGTGAGCCAAAAGTGGAATCATCTAACTCCTGCAATTTCCTAATTTGAAGATCACATGTCGTTCTAGTTGGAACTGGTACTGACCATAGTCGATCGAACTTCTGACATAAGGTTCGAAGTTCATCAATGGATACAATATTGGCCACAAGAGTAGTGGGTACTCGTGAGTACTCGTAAACACCTTCTTTTGCTTTTTGTCTTCGGTTCAGTAAAACACGTAGGACTACTTTGTCATCCGTGATGGTTCCAAAAGTCAAAAAGTCCCTATTTTAATACTAGGTAAGTTACCAGTTGATGCTTATAAGTCAAGTTTAAATAATAACGGTATGCGGCCGCTTTAAGATATCGGAGAGCTATATGCACTTAAGTTCGTACCAGTTCACCTGATCCTTCCTGACAGCCGCTTCCACTTGATGTATCAACTCATGAACGTTAAGCGAGTGACGAGTGACTTGTATAAACTCATGAACGTTAAGCGAGTGACTATCTCAAGTAAATAAAGGTATCCAATTTGAGTCATAACGATTGAAATTGTTCTTTCGGTCCTCTTGGTATCCCATGAATGCCATTGTTGGGGCAGCACTAACTCGAACCTGTGGTAGTTATTGGTAAGGTGGCGGAGCCCATCGGTGGGTTGTTGAACAACTCGTATAGCTGTACCCAAATATATATTAATCAGCAAGATTTGGCACCCTTGGACTCCGTTGTTTGATGGTGTGACATCCTTAAAGAATTCTGTAATTGCCGATATTGCTCCAATTCACGTAAAACTTCTCTCTGTGGTTGAATAGTTGTTGGTGTTGATACATCTATACATGGGCAAAGGGGTTAATGCTTAATTCAATTCAATGTCGATTATTGAGTACCCGGGTACCCGGGTATTTTAGACTTTTTCAACATACTCGACTACCCGGGTATTTCGATTACTACCCGGGTAATTTGATCGACTATAAAATATGAATTTTCAACAAACGAAAGACATTGAAAATTTTCTTATCTGAAAATTTTGATAAAAATTATTTTATTTTTTTAATAATTTAATGTAAAATAAACGCCTACCTGTGAATTTTGACAACCGTAACGGTCCACCAGAATCGAAAAATTAAAATGTCATCAACATATACTCCGGACCTATTTTTTGAATCTCCCGGTGCTACAAATGTAGAAGAAGTCATTTTGGAACAGGACGAAGTTTTGAATGAAAATTTTCAGCTTCAATACAGGACAATTGGAGCTACTTTCAGGATCTGCCAAATAAATGTTGAGGGACTAACCAAATCAAAGGTAGATTATTTGTCAAGACTTCTTAAAGAACAAAAGTGCGATGTTCTTCTTCTTCAAGAAACACATTCAAAAGACAATCACCTTGCAAGATGTGGCAATATTGACGATTTCACCTATGTTGAAAGTATTCATCATCAATACCATGGTATCGCTACTTTAATTAGAAACCACATAAGCGATGAATGTCAAGTCGTGCTCAAGTCGTATGAAGATGAACTAGCTTTGATTGCTGTCTGTGTTAGTGGAATTACAATTTTAAATGTTTATAAACCTCCCAGATTTCATTTCATTTCATGGGTGGTTCCTTTGCCAACCTTCTCTTTTCCATCTGTTTACATGGGAGACTTTAAAAGTCATCATTCTTTATGGGGATATAACAACGATGACAACAATGAAGAATTTATCATAAACTGGTCAACTGTAAATAGACTTCACCTCATTTATGATGCTAAACAGAAAGCCAGTTTTCAATCCGGTAGATGGAATCAGGGATATAATCCTGACTTATGTGTGTTTCCATGGGTAATTCTGGTGTAGCACTTCCGGTTACAAAGCAAGTTTTACAACTGTTTCCAAGAAGTCAGCAACGATGCGTAATACTAGATGTTGGCATTAAAATTCCTATCTATACATCTCTTCCAAAGCCTAGATGGAATTTTAAGAAAGCTGATTGGACAGGATTTGCTAAGTCGGTTGATATGAACATTCGTTGGTTACCTCCAACAATCCAAAATTACGATAGATTTGTTTCTGTTGTTATTTCATCTGCAAAAAAATTTATACCAAGAGGATTCCGAAAAATTTATATCCCTAATTGGAATGAAGAATGCGAAAGACTTTGGAATTCATACCAAGAATCTGAATCAAGTGAAGTTGGTGATTTACTTATTGTTGAATTAAATAAAGCACGAACAGATAAATGGATTAACCTTGTTGAAAATATGAATTTCTCGCACTCTAGCCGTGGTGCCTGGGATTTATTAAAAACAATTGGTGACTCTAATCAAACCAACAATCACACAGTTGTATCGGTTAATCCAAATTCAGTTGCTTCCAGAATGGTTCAAAACTCAAAGTTTCCAATTTCAAAAAATAGAAAAAGAGAAGTTATAAATCAGTACAGAAAAACAAAATCTAGAATTGCAGACTCTCCATTTGGTAATCCAGTATCTATCGAAGAAGTAGATAAAGCAATATTAGTTATGAAACCTCATAAAGCAGCAGGGTTTGATAACATTTTTTCATAATTTGTCACCCATTTTTCAAAGAATGCAAAAAAATGGCTTTCAAATCTTTTTTCCGATTGCTATAACAAAGGAAAAAATTCCTAAAATCTTGAACATGGCAAAAGTAAAAGCAATTCCGAAGCCAGGAAAGCCAACACATCTTCCAGAAAGCTTCCGCCCAATATCTCTTCTCTCTGTAGTCTTTAAATTATTTGAGAGAATCATTTATAACAGAATATCGAATATTATCGATTTAAGTATTCCGCAACACCAAGCTGGCTTTCGCCCTGAAAGAAATTGTTGTGATCAAGTATTGTTTATGGTCCCACATATTGAAGCAGGGTTTCAAGACAAAAAGCAATCAGCTATTGTGTTTATTGACCTGAGCTCTGCATACGACACAGTTTGGAAAAAGCGGTTATTGCTGAAATTGGCCAAAGTCATTAAATGTCTCAAAACTCTGAATATAATATCCGAATTATTATCTAATCGAAAAATTGAGGTTCATCTAGGAAATAAAAAAAATAAAATCCGAAGTATTCGAAATGGACTGCCACAAGGATCTGTACTTGCTCCTATATTGTTTAATCTTTATACTAGCGATATGCCTGATACAATTTCACGGAAATTGGTTTATTGGTTTATGCAGATGATCTGGCAATTTCAATTCAATTTGCATATAACTCACTATCAACTAGAGAAGCTGAACAAATTTTACAAAACGACTTGGAAACATTAGTTAGCTATTATGAAAAATGGCGCCTTAAAGTTAATCATTCGAAAACCGAAGTGTCATGGTTCCATCTATCAAATCATAATGCGAACGATGTACTCAATGTCTGCATTCTGGAAAACGTAATCTTTTTCAACCCAACACCAATATACTTAGGAGTGCCATTGATAGATCGCTTACTTTTAAATTCCACTGCTTAAAACTGGGTCAAAAACTTAAGTCAAGAATCAATATTATTCAGAAGTTGTCTGGATCTGCCTGGGGTGCTAATGCTGAAACTCTGAGAATATCTGCTCTAGCGATTGTATATTCAACCGCGGAATATTGTGCTCCTATGTGGATTGACAGTATTCACACTCGACATATTGCTACTAAATTAAATTCCTGCATGCGAATTATATCAGGTACTATCAAATCAACACCTCTTCCATGGCTTCCAATTTTATCAAATATTGCCCCTCCAAGATTAAGAAGAGAAATGTTACTGGTCCGAGAAATAACTAAGCTTCTAAGTAACGATAATTTGCCGATCCATGTTGATTTGAATAACAGAAACCAAAATAGACTTGTATCAAGATTCCCTCTATGGTCTAAAATTACATCTATTGGTAATATTACTGAGTACTCAACTAAAGATAGATGGATTGATCTTCTAACTAGCTTAGATTTCGTGAATAAAGAAATAATTGCCGATCCAACTGTTAAAGTTCCTGGTTTCAGTGAATCTCGTCGTCCTTGGGTTAAAATTAATCGCATACGAAGTAACCATGGTGTAACTAACGCTGAACTTAATAAATACGATCCCAACATCTCTCCAAGATGTGATTGTGGATATCCTATGCAATCCATTACACACATCCATAGTGAATGCATCCGTAGAAGGTTCAATGGTGATCTAATCAAATTACATCAGTTAACACAAAATGCTATTTCTTGGATTGATAGTTTGGATATAAATATTTAATTGTCTCTCTTGTTTTTCAAATGTACTTGCTCTTCTTTTAATTTGTAAATAAATATATACGATTAATAATAATTTTCAACAAGCAGTTAAAAGATCCCTAAGCTTGAATTTATATTAATTGGGACGTATTACCTAGGACCTTTTAAGACTTAGTGGAACCTAGGCCTTAAGAAGGCTCTATGTGTTGTGCTGGCTCATATTGTAAGTCATATTACACTTGCAATTCATGCCGAGTGAACAGCGTTTGGGAAATAAACTAAATTTTATTCTTTTCAACCAAAATCTTGTACCCATGTGTCTGATATTGTAATGCAATACATAATCTATTGTTTAGGATATTGAACGGAATGATAAAAGTGATCATGGAGAAAATTCTGATAGACAAAACCGTGTGAAATTATCGTTAATAAGTATTCTTTCCCAGACACCTGCTGACGGTAGCTCAGATTTGTATGAAAAATAGAATAATAAAATTGCTTTAATGATGAAATTTCTTTAATTTACCAATCTTCCATAGTTTCGAGTGCCATCAATTCACAAACATTTAAAAAAGCGTCCACCATCACCTCAGAACGCATTTTGTTGGGGGACCTAAGTTTTAAAAGGTATCTTTGTGTTGTTGTGCCACATTTTGTAATTCCTACCACACAACACTTTTTAAAAAATCTTAAGAAATTGAGATTATTGCTATTGATATTAGCCATTGGTGAAAATTTTTAATAGCTTCTTTACATGGAAAAACATATGTTAAAAAGAAATTATGGCATTTTCTTTTGGTTGCGATATAAAAGTGAGAATATTCTATACCTTTTTGTTGCTAGTGTAAAAAACATTGGTATTGAATGCTCTTGTCTCTGTCATGGCTGACATTCAGTTATTCAAAACCTCCGATATTCTACAAGCCCAATTCATTAACGCCATCTTAAAAAAACAATGAACATTGCCTTATGCAAAAAATTGGGATTAGTGTTTTTGATTAAATTTTTTGAATTTTTTTTATATGGAGTTTTATTTTTCTATTTTTCGCCAACCTGCGACTAATGCAACGATTAGACAGCTGAAATTTTACCAGAAGAAGCGTGGCACTTTACAAACAATGATCAAAGCGCCACAAATCCACAAATAACCAAAAAACCGTCTAAACCAGTCGCCGTATGAATACGCGATGTTTAACAAAAAACAACAATTATTTTTTTTTTTATTTATTTATTTATTTATTTAGTTAAAAAAACTTTTTTTACAATTTTACAAACATATAGAAAAAATATTATTTAGTTCTAATAAAATTAATAATTTTTTTTTTATACAAATTAATTCTTGTTTCAGTTTTAATTTCATTTGGTAACTCATTGAATAATTTAAGCCCATTATACATGAGCATTTGTTTAGTCTTTTCTTTATTATAACATTTAAGCCTAAAACCACTAGTATTTCGTAAATTATACTCATGAACATCCTTTACATATACTAATTTATCACAAAGATATTTTGGATAAATGCCATTTTTCATTTTAAAAACTATTACCAAAACATTATATTCAATTCTTTGATGTACATTAAGCCATTTTAAGGCACTTAACATAAATTTAATTGACGTATATTTACTAACTTTTAAAATAATTCTCATACATTTGTTTTGCAATTTTTGTAACTTATTTAACATTTCTTTCGTACAAGTAAACAGAATAGTAGAGCAATACTCAAAATGTGGCTTAATCATAACATTATATATTTTTACAGCTGTAGAAAAGCCCAATTTGCAACGAATTTTTGAAAAAAAATAAACTTTTTTGGCTACTTTTTTACATACATAATTAACATGATTTTTAAAACTTAAATTACTATCAATAATTACACCTAAGTATTTTATTTCTTTAACTACCTCTAATTTATGACCATCTATTACAATATCATTTCTAATATTACTATTAATAATCATACATTTCGTTTTGTCTACATTTAATTTAAGTTTATTCATTTTAAACCAATCACTCAGATTTTCTAGGTCGATATTGATCTGCCTTACACATTCTTCAACACTATCACCAATTATATAAATTAATGCATCATCGGCAAAAAGAGCTAGCTTTGCTATACTTATGGCCTTTTCCATATCATTTATATAAATAAGAAAAAGCAGCACTCCAAGAACGGTTCCTTGAGGAACACCAAGCTGAACATCAATGGCATCTGACACAGCATCGCTAATCTTTGTTTTTTGTTTCCTATTACTTAAATAGGATACAAACCACTGTAGTTCTTTCTCTTCTACCCCATACGCTTGCAACTTTTGAATGAGAATATTTCGGTCAACGGTTTCAAAAGCACGCCTCAAATCCAAAAAAACACCAACTATGACTTGATTATCATGAATAGCAGTTTTCCAGTTTGTAACCACTAAATTTATAAGAGATTCACAGCTATGGTCCTTACGAAAGCCTGATTGGTAATCAGAAATTAAATTATTATTTTCAAAATATCTCACCAGTTGGTTGTTGACAACTTTTTCCAATACTTTTGCCTCAATAGCAATCATGTTGACTGGACGAAATTCATGGGGCTCCTTTGTATCCTTCACTTTTGCAATTGGCACCACTAAAGAGATTTTCCATATTTCTGGAAAAACTCCTGTTTCAAGCGATTTATTTATAATTGATAGTAAGTTTGGACCAATAAGTTTAAAAGAATCTAATAACATTTCACTATTTATAAAATTAAAGTCTTTTTTTTTATTAATTGTTTTTAAAATTGTTTCTAATTCATTTAATGTTAGTAGCTCAAATTTAAAATTAGTATCACTATCTTCAATTAAGTTAATATAAGGTTTTAGCGGTATACTTCCATTAATATCTTTTATACTATCAATGAAATATTTATTAAATTTATTTGCAATTTCTGTTTTGTCCTTAATTACTTCATTAAGAAATAATATTTCACTAATATCCGACTTTTGATCTTTTAAAACATACGACTTTATATTTAACCACATTTGGTTTTGATCTTGAGACATTTCAATTTTATTTTGAATAAATTTGTTTTTCGCTAGATTTATTTTATTTTTATACTCATTTCTTAAATTTCTATAGTTCTGCCATTCATTTTTACTTTTAATCCAAGTTGCGCGTTTATATTGCTCAATTTTTTTAATTTTTAGTAACTTTAGATCATCATTAAACCAAACATTTTCTATTAAATTAATTTTTTTTCTTTAACAAAACTGTTAGCTACCTTACGTAAACCATTAGAAAATTTTTCTGCTTTTATGTTGCACTCAGCAAAATACATTGTCATTACGTCACTTGAGCATATTTTCGAAAGAAAGGAATTTTCATTATAATTTAAATATTTAAAAGTTTTTGGGTTAGTATCAATATCATTTTTGAGATTAATTTTACCTTAATTACCTTAATTTATTTTTTTTACTTATAATATATGCATGTATGTATTTATTTATTTCTTATAAATAATTATTAATTTATTAATAAATTTTTTATTTTCAAAAAAAAATTAGTTTTCTTTATTTATTTATTGTAGAATTGTGTTTATTTAGTTATTGCTCCATATAATAATAAGAGATTTCCAAGCCCAGACCCACCTGAGGACAAGAGAAAAAAGAATGATGATAATCGCGAGCTCTCTTATATAATGGCAAGTAAGATCTGGTCTGGTATGAACTTTCACCATTTCTACAGACCAGATCTTCCACCAAACTAACAGAGAGAACCAATATCTGGTCTGGTATAACCCTTCTAAATTTCTTCATACCATATATGGTTCCTCTTACAAAAAATAAACTTTTATTGCCAATTGCTAATGCCATTCTTAAAGAGCACTCCCAAGTGCCAGACTTCAAGTCTCTAAGCTCCAATGGTCAATGTTATTATTGCAATCAAATAAAAAATAAGTAAATCGCAATGAATATGTAAAACGGTGAAACCCCAACTAGAAAATATTAGGATTCAGCCCCCACTTTACTTCAATGAACAAATTTGTGGGGTTGAAGAATGATAACTCTGGGTTCTGGGGTGACACAGAAGGACATTTCAAAGTGGTAACCATTCCTCTCCACAAAAAAGTACTTCTAATGGAAGAGGGGGCCAATTTCAATCGGTCAGTCTATCGCTTATCCTAAGACATAGACGACCTACGATCATCTGTAAGTGTTGAAAGGTGAAGCTCATGAATGGCTTCTTAGGCTAGCCTACTGTGAGAGCAAGATAAACAAGTGAGTAATGAAGTGAGTAATGACGTTATGGTAACCTACAAATGTAACAGTTTACTGGATACCTGGTCATGCTGGTGTCGTAGTTAGTGTAGCAGGCTTGCCACAACATCTTTTGTCAAAACGAAACCATTTTGTGGATTAGCGTAACAATCCATCCACGAAAAGATGAAGAGTGAAATGTTCATCTTCGCAAAGATTGTGTTGATTTGATCTATATATAAGAAGGTGTCATCTAGCGGAGTATTATACTGATGGACAGCACCTGCATACACTTAACTCTCGCCATACATTTGCTACATTTCAACGGGTGCCAAAATGTTTTATATCCTCTCTATGTTCGGATGGAGGAAATAACATAGCTGTAGATTTTTTTATGTACAATTTACACTCATAGTTCAAGGACAGTCTTTCGATGTTGGACGACTACCACATTCCCAACATCATTAACCCCCTCCAGCCTTGCTTGCAATACAACAAACGGCTTGTTTGAATATATATAAGAACGTTTAATAATTTTATTGGAAATAGCTATCGGCACAGATAACTAATAGATTTTGTTGACTATCTGTGTTCTGTTGGTTTGTCCGTTTACGAACTAATTAGTCTCTTTTACTAAGACACTGTTAAATGTGCATTGAATATTTTTTGTTTAAACAGTTTTGAAAAAAATTGGTCTCGTCGTATCAAAAAACAATACAATCTGTATTGTTTTTTGATACGACGAGACCAATTTTTTTCAAAACTGTTTAAACAAAAAATATTCAATGCACATATAAACGCACTAAAGAATTTGGTTCAAGATGAAGATTGTTTCACCATTTAAGTATATTATATGCTCTTGAAATTTGATTATCTTTACTCATATCAAAACCATGTATAAAAAGTCCAAGCGGCACGTATATCCGCTAGAAATAGGTAGATTTCGAGATCAGACAATTTTGTGTGCCAGTAAAATCTGATGTATCAGATTAGTTTAAACAAAACAAACTAATTTCAAACAGATATCGAACAAATTTTAAAAAGAAAATTAGCTACCTACAAGCAAAATTATATCTATCCAATTTTGCAACAAACAAATATCAAATCACACAGAACATGTGTGTGACAATTTATGACACAAATCTACTAAGTCAATTTCTTCTATTCAAATCTTTTATTTTTTTGACTGTTATAAGGTTGACATTGACTGTTATAAGGTTTTTGGAAATTGTAGTTGGGGATTGTTGCAAACTTTTTTGTTGAAGCCAACAAGTCAAAAACCTCTAACTACAGAGGTTTATATTTATAAGAAACGGATTAAAATGTTTCCACAAATTCTAAATTTATGAAGATTTTAAAAATATTAGTATTCAAACGGCCGTTATAACGGATTAAAAAAACTACTTTTTTTCTAGTATAAAGCCTATAGTTCCTTAACCATGTGTCAGATTTTTCTGATTTACGAACTTGTCCAAGATATTAACAAAACACACATTTTTAAGAAAGGTTTTTTGATCTGGCTCCACAGCTACAACCCTGAGAGCGCCGGTTGATTCAAACGCATTTTGTGTTTTACAAGCTTTGTTGTTGGAGGCGCTCACTCAGAAACCTCCAAGTGCAGAGGTCTTTTTTTTGAAAGAAACTGATTAAAAAGGTTTCAAAAATTCTAAATTTATGAAGTTTTTAAAAATATTAGAATCCAAACGGCCGTTATAACGGATCTAAAAAACAGAGTTTTTTTCTAGTATAAAGCTTCTAGTTTCTTAACCATGTGTTGGATTGGGCTGATTTACGAACTTGTCTAAGATATTAACAAAACGCACATTTTAAAAAAAGGTTTTTCGATCTGGCCTTATAAATGCGACCGTGAGAGTGCCGGTTGTTTTAAAAAAAAAATTTTTTTGCAAACTTTTTTGTTGGAGCCGCTCACTCAGGAACCTCTAACTGCAGAGGTCTATTTTTAAAACAAATTGATAAAAAATATTCCAAAGATTCTAAATTTATTAAATTTTTTGAAATATTAGTATCCAAACGGCCGTTATAATGGTTTTAAAAAAGCAATTTTTTTCAGAAAAAAGCCTCTAGTTTTTTAACCACGTGTTGGATTTTGCTGATTCACGAACTTGTCCAAGATATTATTAAAACACACAAGTACAGAAAATTTTTATGATCTAGCTCAACAAATGCGACCGTGAGAGTGCCGGTCGTTTTCGTTATATCTCATATCGTTTATATATATATATATATATATATATATATATATATATATATATATATATATATATATATATATATATATATATATGTATATATATATATATAAATATATATATATATATATATATATATATATATATATATATATATATATATATATATATATATATATATATATATATATATATATATATAAATTTTTTTTTTTTTTGTTTTTTTGTCTCCGCTTATCATATATAATCGTTTGGCACAAAAATTTGTCCGAAATTCCGAGATGAAGCCCATTGCAATAGGTAGATTTTTATATGAAATCTACCTAAAAGCTGAAACTCAAACCTAAAGAAGGATTTCCTTTTATATAGAAATATGTAAAAGGTTTAAGGCAAAAATTAACCAATGTTGAAGTTGAATATAAAAAAACTGATAAATATTATTTATTTTCTTTTTAACACGATAACATCTGAATTATATGTTATTTTGTACATGAAAGATCGATACAAATTGTATACGCTCATAAAATATATATGCATTGTTTTTATTTTGTTTTTTTATTGATATATTATATATCTCGTTCAAACGCCATTTTGAAGATGGTTGAAACTTACAATAAGAAGTAAAGTAATAGTTGTGCAGATTCGTGGTTTTCATACATATGTGATATGAAAGCTGTTCCAGCAAGTCTAATTAAGAAAAATAAAACATGCAGGTGGATATAATTGCAATCATGAGAGAGAGGCAAATCAGTTATGAATTATATTTGAAAGCTATAGGAGTAAACCAAAAACTTACATATATATCATGTCTGGAATAGTCGAGAAAAAGATTTGTCTATTATTTTCTTTAGGCTGTAGTGACATCATCGGTCCGGACAGTTCTTCAATAATGTGACTGATTAAGGGATAACAAATAATGGCACTCGTTAGCGTGATACTAAATCTTTTTTGCTTAAATGTAATATATGGATGGGAAACATTATTTATGTGTGGTATCCGAAATTTGTTCATGAATAATTTCAAGTTTTGGTGAACATAATTGATTCTACATATTGTAACGATCGGGTCTATTTCGATTATTGCTCTAAATTAAGAATCAAAACCATCTAAGAAGCAACTATATATCCAACTATTGAATAATAGAAATTAAGTCATATAAAAATCACATCAAAGAGAGAATGAGAATCTTCATCAAAGTGTAAAACATAAATGAGTGATGGCGGTTTATTCTAAATTTATTAAATGAAGAATTGTAATCTTTGATTTTCGTGTTGGTTAGTATATTGAATTTTTGTGATATGAAAAAAATAGCACTATAACATATATTATTTTTTTGGAGAGTAAAAAGATTTTTCATTTAACAGGATGTGTATCTGAAAATTCTGAATAATTATTGGGCGTAAATGTGACTAATGTATATGGAAAAAGAAACAACGATGGAAAATTTTCGTCAATAAAAAATCGATTAAGCAGCAAAAAAAAAATTTCAGTTCTACAATATCATATGATCTAGTATCTATAGACTTTATGCTTTTACCGTTTTCCTTATGGAGGAAATTTATTTCCTTGTGTGAGTTGTAGGACACCCATTATTATTAAAATGTTCGTCAAATTATGCAATCCAAGAAAATTTTAACAAAAATTTCTCAATCTGTTTAAGAAATAAAAAAATATTTAGTTTTTCCTTCAGACTTCAGAAAACTATATATTATTATTCTTTATAATTTTATGCACAAAACATAATTTATTAAAAAAATACAAAATTATTTTGTATTAGCATAGAATTATAATCGAGCGCACGAAACTTTTTTTTCTGATTATTATTATTTTTTTCAATATGCTTAGCTTTTAGTTACTTTGATTAAAACATATAATCTTGGCACATTTTAATGGAAATATACATATTTGTGATTATAATAGAAGCGCATTTTAATTTTGTAAATTTTTACATATCGTGTTTTAATGTTACAAACGTAATGGAAGGTTTTAGGTTTAACAGTTTTGTTTTCTTTGTATTTAAGTTACAGTTATAGTAACTCGGTAAAATGTATGTGTGTATATAAAAGTTCATAATGTTTGTATCAGAACCTTTATATTTTAATTCCTATCAGCAGTGGCGAAGCGTGGTTCTGGAACTAGGGTAGACACTATAGACATATTCAAAAGTTTTATTAATATGCCAGTAGAAACTAATTATAGTACATTAAGATAAAAGGACAGAAAAGTAAGGTTTTTGGACGTATGTGGAGTTTGCGAGTAGAAGCGCGAACCGAGATTTGCACCCACATTAAGTTTAAAATGACTTACGTCCGTGCATCATATACTATATTTTTTATTCGCCGCAAGCAAAGTATTTAAAAAAGATTGTTCAATCTAAATCAAAATTTAAAATTTTTAAAATGTTGAAATAAAAATATTTTGTACAAAAGATAAATGATATTAGCTGAATTTCATGAAACCGTGTGATCCGGATCTGCTTAAATTTTACATGCAAATTGAGATTCAACTTTGTTTTTGGATCACAAATCATGATCTAAATATTAGTTCAAGTTTGAAAATGTAGGTGAAAAATTATTTTGTATTTTGTAATTGGTATAATGAAAAAACAGAAAATTTAAGAACCGAACGCATCCAAAACTATTATAAATAAAAATTATAAATAAAAACTAATAAATTTAATTTAAAAAGATTATTCACACAAAATTATTTGGGATGTTTACCAAAATTGTTTGAAAAAACAAATAAACTTTTTCAAAATTCTAAAAATATTCCAAAAATTATAATAAAATCCAAAATTGAAACTGTTTTCAAAATTCCAAAATTAATGCAAGAAATATAACAAAATTAAAAATTCAAACTCTTCCTAGAACTCTTAAAATATTGCAATCATTATAACAAAATTAAAAATTCAAACTTTTCCCAAAATGCCAAAAATATTGCAAAAATTATAACAAAATCAAAGATTGAAACTTTTTTCAAAATTCTTTGAAAAACTTTTTTCAAAATATTCCAAAAATTAATCCAAAATCAAAGATTTAAATTTATTTTCCAACTCTTCCTGTTATTCAGAAGTCGTGGAATCGAATCTGGAATCACACAAAAAATTGCTCAAGAAACATTTAACTAATAATTACAATTTTTGTCAAAAATGTTTTCCATAATATGTTTCTCAAAAAATTTGGAAACAAAATATATAAACAGAAATAGACATAAACAAAACTGTCTATCCAAGAAAGAACAAAAGTTGAAAATTTGTTGTTGTTGCTATTGTTTATTACGGTAGTCATAATTTAAAACATCTACTTCGAGAAAAACATTTCTGTTTGTTTGTATGAAACTGGGAAACGTTTGTATTAAAGTTTCAGGAACATAGCTGAATTGTTTTTGTTCTAATTATTGTAATAAAACTTAATGATTTTCTTTAAACGTTTGACAAAATAGTATTGAGTCGAAATTATGCGAACAATATGAAAATAAAGTTTCATATTTATATTATGTTTGGGTATAAACTGTCTAGTGTGTCTATACCGACGCCTCGCCACTGCAAATTAGTACTCTACATACTTATTATTATAAACCAAAATTAAACAGCAAAATTGTCATGGTAGTTGAAGTCATTATTCGTTCCTCAATATCAAAAGAACTTTTTATAGGTGCATTGAATGCGATGAATAGATTGTCAAGAATATTTTTACAGAAATATGTGAACACTGAACAAGCAATCCATATTCCATATGTAACTCAATTTTTATTTATTTCTTAAGGTAATATAAATATAATATAATTTTTACAACCACATTTACATAAGCCACTATTTGATATCACGTCATTACAATTTAATTTTAAATTAGTTACTATATTAGATAATTAATTTAACAATATTAAAATATTATTTTATAGAATTAACTAAAATACAAATACAAATCAATAAAATCTCTTTCCATGGGGGTGGTCCCAATTGCGTTATCCCAAACTATACATATTGCGATCTGAATATTTCTTTCAATAAACATTTTTGAATTGTTTGTTATTTGTAATGAGATTCCTCATCTGAATTGTTTCTGATCACGGGTAAAAAACTTATTTCCACAGAATATATCATTTAAAAACATTTATTCATTCACGCAACATTAAGAAACCTAAAGAGTGCAACATGACGATTCGTGCAATATATGGAAAATAGATTAAATGAAAAAAGAAAAAAATTTTATCCGTTAGCGTGGGCTTGGGAGTAGAGTTGGGAGTGTTTTGATATTGAATCGAGAGGTCAAATTTATATTCTTGCTATGCTTTAGTTTTGGAAGAATTTTTTTCACTCAAAGTTAGGCATATAAGTTTATAGTGTTAATTATAAAAATTATAAATGAACGTCTCTGAATATCCGCAGAACCATGCCAAATTCGGGATAAGAATAAATCTTAAATAATTTAAGTTTGTTTCAGAAATCTATGAACGCGGACTTTAAATCTTTGAAGGTTAAAGTTATCGAAGAAAATCGATAAAGATCAGGCATTCCAAATACTAGAGATTCTGTTTACAAAATCACGCAGAAAGCTCAGCATTATTTTATTTAAACCATAAAATAATGGACCAAAATACAATACATACATTTCCTATGGAACTAGTTAGCTACTGAACCCAGCTTTTGGGTATATTTGCCAAATAATCTATAGCTCACAATGACAAACTTTTGAAAATGAGTTAGATAGATCAGAGTTAGAAAATGAGTTATAGATGATGGGGAGACAGCCTTCTGTTTTAGTTTTTATGAATTTGGAATAACTATATAGAACAAGTTTAATATATTAAAATGAACTCGAGCATATGATATTTTCTAAATCAACGGAATATTTCGGAAAATTCAAAAACAGCATAATTGTAAAATTAACTTTCATGAAAAAGGCGCACTTGATATCACCTGTTTTATGCGCGCTTGAAAGGCAAAAGGCTGGCCTTTAGAAAAAAATACAGGGAACTTATTCTTTACACTGTTTAAAATATTAAGCAAAAAAATTTTAAAAGATCGCTTTGACTATGGCATAGCCCAGCTAGCACAAATTTGTAGCAATAGAGCTAATGTAACAAATAAAATAGTCGCAAGATTAGATATGTAACACAACTGTAGCTCTAGTGCGACAGAAAAAACAGAATTTACGGTATATTTTGTAACAAATTTGGTCGCAATAAGGCGACAAATGGGTTATAGCTATGTTTAAAATGTGTTGATGTAACAAACTGAAGTTGCACGCAACAAGACGTAACAACGAATTTTTTTTTATTTCAGTTGCAAATTGTAATGTTTTAAAAATGTTTTTAATAAGTTTTCCTTTACATGATTTTTATTGAAATAATTTATAAGTTTTAAAAATCAGACACTACTCAATATGTACTTTGAAATTGAAAAATTTCATGATTTTTAGATCAAAATTTTATAACGGATGCTATTTTGTCGATGAGTGTGGGTGTTTTACCTCTGGAAAATTAACGCGGGGGGGGCGCGTAAAACGAAAACGAAAATTGGGGCGCGTAAAAAAACGAAAATTTGGAAAAAAGCAGAAAATTAGAAAATTTTCGAATTTTCATTATCACCATGTAATTCACATCTATATATCTAAATACAGTTTTCAATGCTCCCAGTGTCATATTGCACCATAAATTGTTATAGGAAATAAATAATACTATAGAAAATCACATTCGAATTTTCTCAAATAAAACCGCATGGTGTAGGAAATACATAAAACAACGAAAAATATGGCGAACATAGAACTTCAAAACAGATTTCTTCCATAGTTTTTGAAACTGAATAAAAACCTCATTGCAGCGTTCTTGTAACTAATTGGCTGTCTAAAATTATTGCGCTCGACCCGTTTTCTTCTTCTGTCATTGCAACTGTATAACAACCTAATTGCAGCGTCCTTGTATCTAACTAAATTTCTTCAACTACAATGCTCGAACCTTGTTTTTTCTGTCATTGCAACTAAATAAAAACCTCACTGCAGCGTCCTTGTAACAGTAACTTGAGGAAAATTTGTTAGTCACATCAATGTATCTAGCTCGTTACTGGATTTGTGGCAACTACAATAAAATAACATTTTTAAGACGTGCTACAAAACGAAATGTTTTATTGGCGTTAATTTAACTTAAACATAACCTTTTTTTGTGTAACTTTCATGGAACATTTTAACAACAAGTGTATTTTTCTGTAACAAAATTAAAACAGTATTGTAACTGAGCCGAATGATTTGTTGTCAATCGCTAAGTCGAAACTGTAATATAACCCAAATGTGACTAAATTTGTTTTAAAAAACTGATCTACAACCGAATTGTAACATATTTATGTTACAAATCGAAATCTGTGCTAGCTGGGAGGTGATTTCAGCAATGGATATCAACGTCCACCACAAAGATTGGCTATATAGTAGATAAACCCCTACGTACGTAATTCAAATATTTGCCAGCCATTTTTTAATCTACTTGATCTTTTCATGACAACTCATTCTGCCAACTATACCTGCTTAGTCGATGTTCTTCTCGTCAGATCAGATCATCGTATAGCTTTTGCCTAGTTTAAAATAATTTCTTGAGCGCCAAGTCTAAAAAAGTCTCCTCCTTGAAGGGTTTGGCACTACAATAGATGTAGTTGTCAGAATCTTAATAAATTCTATAACGAAACCAATTGGCGTTTATTACTACAGAATAAAAACGTTAACCGTATAGTTTCCTTCCTTATTAGTTTCAAAAGAGCTTCTCATTTGATCTGGAGCCTCGATTCCCATTGAATCTTTATATTTACACCCATTTATTTATGTTCTTCGCAAATAACGTTTATAGTCACTAAAATAAAATGGATAAAATATATTCCGAGTCGCTATGGGGTGTGACAATTGAATTTCACGTGCCACTAAAGGCAGGTGGTCATACTGGTACTTTATCCAATCATCATTGAACAAAATTTGCTTCTATCCAAGAATTTTGTGGTCATCACTGCTTAATCTAGATCTTAACAAAACTGCTGAGACAGGTGGTTTTAGACCACCTATTGTACTAAAATTTTCCGCTGATACCCTGTTGTATCCACTAACTAGTCTCTTTTATTTATCCCTAAGTATATTCTTTTATCCATCAATGAGGAAACTAACTTATAATCAACGAGTTCCAAAACAGGGTAAAAAATTATGGAAAAAATTATCAATGATAAACTAATGGCATATTTCGAAAACAGCAACCTGCTAAATAGGAATCCACGACCGCCAATATGAATTTTGTAAAGCGCGGTCTACTGTTGTCATCATGTGAGTCCTCACGGAGAAATAGGGTAAAGCAATTCATTACTTTGGTGAGTAATTGACTCATTTCGCTTTCGAGTTTGGCTTCAGTCTCTTAACAATAAATTAATTTTGTCTGCTATTGTCGACAATAGCAGATAAAATTAATTTATTGATAACCGATAACCCAAACATACCAAAATTTCAATTGTCAAACTCGACAATAGCAGACACATTTTTATCGGACAAGCTTACCCTTGTGTTCTAAAACAAATTTCCACCACCCATAGCTAAAAAAAAAATGTTGGTACCTAATTTACAAGATTGCGGGCAATCGCCATTTCTCAAAGCTTGCCGAACGAAAAAGCGTCCGAATCGAGATAAATGGCAGAACAAAGCTTTCGGGCTTGTCAAGGACAGGCGACTCACGAAGCATAAAATATGTGGTAATCATCAAATGAAATCGGAGTGGGCTCAGCACTACAAGCCATTTTTTAATTCAAAAATGTTGCTCCAGAACTTCTCTATATTCGAGAAAACTAAATTTTTTTTCAGTTTCATCAATTTTATCCTCACATAAGTGGGGATATAAGTTGATTAAAGGTAATAAAGATACTAGATTTTTAGGATCGTTAATTTGAATGTGAATCAGAGTTTCATCATTAAAATCGAAACCTTTAATAATTTCTTCATTAAGTTTTAAATAATAATATTTGCAATTTTATCTTAATGTCAAATTACTTCCGGTAGACGAATTACTTCTTTTTATTTCTAGTTCAGCTCTTTGACCTAAATACGTTAAACTTAATTCTTTGAAAACTGGAGCAGTACTTTCTAAGTTAATTTTATGAAAGCAGCACTAAACTTTTAACGGAAGGCAGCAGCCTGTTTAGCAGGAGCCATCTAGTGATTGATGTCTTTCATATTTTGTGAAATGGCATATTGCAGCATGTTTGAAACGATTTAAAATCATTTATTCGCATAGAGCTGTGTGAAAAAACTAATAACTATTTCTTACCAATTTTTCATATGTATCAGGCAATTTTTTATTTCTTTTTGAAGTTATCATAGTTACATAGGTTTTAGAAGCATGGTGCCTTTTTAAGAGGGAAAAATTGTTCGGCAGCAACTGTTCGCAATATTTACAAAATGCTCGTCCTTTTCTTCCGTCACCCAAGAAAACACGGTAAGCCAATTTGAATTTCGGTTGGCGGTAGAAGTAGAACTTCGTTTCAATAGTCTAAAAAAGTTTTAAATATAAAAGACCATGCAATTTTCACACTAACCTTTCGTTTGGAACATTTTCATTCATTTCTATAGAATCTTCTGTTATAATAATCCTTTATTGACTTTAAATTTTATAATTTTCAGTTGTATACATTTAATAATTTACTGAGATCAGCTTTTAATAGTAAGCTTTACAGCAGATGAAATTAATTATTATGAGTGTTGCGAAAAATAAATGAAAAAAGAATGCTTATATATTCAAATGCAGTTCAGTCTGCTTAGCAACTAATAAAAACTTATATTTACCTAACCTACTTAAATCTAAACTTAAAAGCTACGTTGCAAAAATTAAACGTTAGTAAAGCTGATTGCGTTTATCAATTCGTTTTCAATATAATTTAATTTATTTATATATCTATCATTAGCTTCTCTAGCAACTACATTGACAAGCTTTATATTTAATTCGTTGTGCAGTCTTAAAGTGCTATAACGTCTAGGGCGTTTATATATAGTTTTTAGAAATTTGTTTTGAATTATTTGAAATTTCTTTTTATGACACAAAGCAATATCCCACCAAATTGGCGCACCATAAAGTATGATATTAAGAATCACACACTTGTAAATTAGTGTCTTATTATGACTATTAGGTTTACTATATCTGTCGAGTAGAGGATATAGACTTTTGAACAGTGCATTACATTTTTGTTGTATTTGAGTGACGTGTGTCTTAAATGTTAATGATTTATCCAAATAAATTCCTAAATATTTAGTTGAAGGTTTCCATTCCAAAGAAGAATTTTGAATCAGAAAAGGTTGTTGTGGAAGTTTACGGGATGCTCTGCACCTAGTAAAATAAATAGCTTCACATTTTGATATGTTAATACTAAGTTTCCAGTTTTTAAAAAATTCGAGAATTTTAGTGAGGTACAATTGAAGCTTATTGATAATAGATACCGCCAGCTCATCTGACACAAATATTGCAGTGTCATCAGCAAGTAATGATAATTTACATTCACTATCTCTTGGAATATCATTGATGAATAAACAAAAAAGCAAAGGACTCAATACGGCACCTTGAGGAACCCCAGCTGGAATACTAAGTATAGAAGACATGGAATCAAAAATCTGAACAAAAAATGTTCTATCAGTTAAGAACGATTTTATGATTTTAATTAAAAATATTGGAAATCCATATATAAATAATTTATAGCAGACTGCGTCTTGCCAAACTTTATCAAAGGCTCGTTCAAGGTCTAATAATATCATTCCAGTAGATTTTAGCGAAGATCTATTAGATTTAATATGATTGACTACACGATGGATTTGATGAACTGTAGAGTGCCCAGATCTAAAACCAAATTGCTCGTTTATAATTATTTGATTATCAGCTATGAACTCTTCCATTCTTCTTTTGATAATCTGTTCAAAGAGTTTTCCCAATGTACAAAGAAGACTAATAGGTCTGTAGCTTCCCAAGTAGGTTTTGCCAGACATTGACATACGGCCAAGCACTGATCCATTAATGGTTAACAGTACTTGGCTATTGTTACTGGGCCAATACTAGAACCAATCATCGGCCGATCAATGATTTACAGAAAATAGCCAGTATATTGTTACCTTTGAATGGCCAAGCACTGGCCCATGAATGGTAAATATTACTTGGCTATTGTTATTGGGCCAGTACTGTAGCCATGAATTTGCCAATCTGTCATTTTTTTTAAATTTCACTAGAGTATTATCCCTTTTAGAAATACATAGTTTGAAAAATTTCACATATAGTTTAGTTATCGCCTTGTCGGTTGAAAGACTATGGTAATAAAGAAAAGGTTGGTATATGTTTTAATTTATTTTCATTTCCATTTTATTTTAATCATTTTGTAAATAATTTATTTAAATTTATGTATAAAAAATATTATTTTATATTTTTTTTAATGGCGGAGTACTGGCAGAGTCAGGGCGGTGTTTGCCATTACTCAGCCATTATTGCAACTGAACCAGTTGTACGGGGAGTTTTGAATTTTTTCCGTCATTTTTATTTTATTTTAAATTAGTTTGTATTTAATTTATTTAAATTTACATATGATAATAATGTATATTTTCTTTAACGGCCCAGTCATGGTTGCCAGTATTTGGCCAAAGAATGGCAACCATTTATTGTCCGAAGTTATCATCCAGTAAAATTATGTTAATGGCCCAGTCGTGGTTGCCAGTACTCGCCCATTGCTGCATTAATGGGTGCCAGTAATGGACCATTACTGGACCAGTTGTAGAACCTTGTATGGGTTGTAGCAAGAGTGGCGTCATTGCCAGGCTTTAAAACAGGAGTAATTTTTGCTTTTTTCCATTGAATTGGGAAATAGCATAGGTTCAAGCAGCACTCGAATATTATCTTAAGAAAATGGATTCCGCTTTCAGGAATATTTTTAAGTAAAATAAATGGAATATTATCTACACCTAGAGCTTTGAGCCTTGGAAGGAATTTCAAAAAATCAGAAATTTCAGAAGGGTGAATTTCAGGAATTGTAGCATTGTTATCCAAACTATTGAAATAAGTGCAAAAGTTATTCACTTGTTCTTCAATTACAATATTGGAGTTTGGAATTTGTTGAGCGTCAAGGAAGACATCAGCCAATACTTGTGTTTTTTCTGTATTTAAGAAAATTTGATTTCCAGTGTTGGGAGTAACTAATGGTGGAATGGACTTGCGATGGTTTTTAAAATGTTTAGTTGTTTTCCAGAAGTTTTTTGAAGAACCATTATCCAAGCATCCAAGCTTCGTTTGCCATTTTTGATTATAAAGAATATTTATATGATATTTAATAATTCTATTTAGCAAGTTTATTGAGGTTTTGATGTGAGCAAGGCGACTTCTGAGGTAAGATCTTCTAAGCGAATTTCGGTGTCTGATAAAACTTAACACTTGATCAGATAATAAAAATTTATCAGTTGGAAGAACAGGCACAAGCGGTACGGATAGCTCGCGAGCTGAAGAAATAGATGCTGTCAAAAAATCGACTGCAACGTTGACATCTGAAATAGTATGAATTGAACTTAAATTGAAATTTTCAATTTCAGATGAAATATGATTCTGATAAATGCTCCAATTAGCATTTTTATAGTTAAAGTATTTACGATGGCAATGATCTACTTGATTATTAAATACTATTGAACAGAGGACTGGCAGATGATCGGAGCAGAGTGCTTGAATGGTGTTAACTTCGGATATCAACTGTGGGTTGTTTGTTAAAAATATATCAATAATACTAGGGACTCCAGCAGGACTATAGTGGGTAGAATCTTGGGGAGCGATAACAACACCATCAGAGTTAATAGAATAATCATATAAAGTTCGACCACCGCGGTTAGTTCTAGGACAAAACCAGTTAGGATTCTTACAATTTAAATCACCACCAATTAGGTAAGGAATATTACCACTACAAATTTTTATAAAATCATTTCTGAGATGATCAGAATTCAAATATGAACAATATACAGAAAATATTTTAAGTTGATTATTATCACTACTTATTATATTAATACCCAGGGTATTAATACTTATTATATTAATACCCATTCTATCCCAAGTAGGTTTTGCCAGACATTGACATACGGCCAAGCACTGGTCCATTAATGGTTAACAGTACTTGGCTATTGTTACTGGGCCAATACTAGAACCAATCATCGGCCGATCTATGGTTTACAGAAAATAGCCAGTATATTGTTACCTTTGAATGGCCAAGCACTGGCCCATGAATGGCAAATATTACTTGGCTATTGTTATTGGGCCAGTACTATAGCCATGAGTTTGCCGATCTGTCATTTTTTTTAAATTTCACTAGAGCATTATCCCTTTTAGAGATACATAGTTTGAAAAATTTCACATATAGTTTAGTTATCGCCTCTTCGGTTGAAAGACTATGGTAATAAAGAAAAGGTTGGTATATGTTTTAATTTATTTTCATTTCTATTTTATTTTTTGTAAATAATTTATTTAAATTTATGTATAAAAAATATTATTTTATATTTTTTTTAATGGCGGAGTCAGGGCGGTGTTGTATGGAGAGTTTTGAATTTTTTCCGTCATTTTTATTTTATTTTAAATTAGTTTGTATTTAATTTATTTAAATTTACATATGATAATAATGTATATTTTTTTTAACGGCTCAGTCATGGTTGCCAGTATTTGGCCCAAGAATGGCAACCATTTATTGTCCGAAGTTATCATCCAGAAAAATTATGTTAATGGCCCAGTCGTGGTTGCCAGTACTCGCCCATTGCTGCATTACTGGCTGCCAGTAATGGACCATTACTGGACCAGTTGTACAACCTTGTATGGGATACAATTTAATTTAAGGTCAGGAAGAGGCGAATGTTTAATGCAATCTTTTATAAGAATACCAACACCACCCCTGCGAATATTTTCTCTATCATTACGATAAAAGCGAAAATTAGGAATCGAAAATGAAATAGAAGGCTTTAAATGCGTTTCACTAATAAGTAATATATCAATATTAAAATTATCTAAAAACTGAATTACCTCAAATTTTTTATTTTTTATACCGTACGCGTTCCACACACAAATTTTTAAAGAATTATGGATAACAGACATATTTAATAGCAATATTAGCCATAACATCAAATTGTTCTTCTTTGGAATGGCAACCCCGAAGTCCTGAAATAAGTTCTTTGAGAATTTGCAATAACTCATGTGGTGCAAACAAATCATTTGTGCTATCTGAATTAATATTAATTGAATTTTCATGATTGATTGCATTTGTTTGAACCACTGTACTGAACTGCATTTTTTTGTTAACAAAATTATTATTATTATTATTATTATTAAAATTTTTATTGTTGTTTTGATGAGGTATTGAAGGAATAATAGGAAAATCCTGTTGTTGAAATGAAAATGTTGGTTGATTTGAAGGTCGACTCAACTTATTTTTTAGATTCAGATGATTTTTTATTTGAATGTATTTTTCTCTTTCTGGACAAATTATAGAGTTAGATGTATGATTTCCACTACAATTACAGCAAACATGTTTAGAAATATCGTTTTGTAAAGAACACTCCATATCATCAATATGTTCATCTCCACCACAGAAATTACATTTTGGCTTCATGTAGCATGCGTTCGCTCCATGACTATACATTTTACATTTATAACATTGGAGAGGATCTTTGCTGGTGGATCGACAAATCTCCCATCTGCACACTGTGTTATTAAAAAATCTAATATTTTTTAGTTGGTTCAGAGACATTGATCCCTTTTTGAAAGCAACAAAATAAAGGGCATCTTCACTGTTTCCACATAGTACAAATTTAACAAAACGGTTTTCCTCAAGCGTATATGAGAACATACCATTGTCATGTTCTTTTAATTTAGTAAACATTTTGTTATAGTCTGATAGGCTATATGTAAGTATTTTTATGCCAATTGACATGATTTGTATATTATATTTTGAAATATTTAGTTCCTTCATAGTTTTATTAATCTCCGTTGAGGAAGATTTTGTAATTATTGGAGGAATTTTTTCTACAGGTTTTCTAGAACTTTCACCAGACGGAGAACTAGTTTGCGATTTTTTTGCATATTTTAATAAATTAACGTTAGGTGGTAAGCCTGCATACCTGTTTACTGTTGGGATATCACTCATTTTAATGCCTTGACTCATCTGCTTAATGCTGCTGAGCGAGCTTCTTTTATTTGTGAGCATTCACACACAATAATCACAAAACAATCAATTTATATTTCAAGGTTAAACTTTAATTTGATTTGAATTTATAACTAACAACAAATCCAAACAAAAAATAAAACACAGTTAGAAATTTTAATTTTAATATTGAAAAATTTGATTATAACTTGATAATTTGATGTTTACTTCGCAAACACCGAATATCGAATGACTTCTGTTATATTAATTGTTTCGGAAGAGTTTTATGGTGGATCAACGAACGTCAGTGTCGGAGCCGGACTAAAAACCAAAACAATAACAATAAATATATTTTAGATATATGGGTTTACCCATGAGTTTCGAGCATTTGGCTTACACTTGTTTCTCTGTAAGAGGTAAAACCGCTGATAATGATGATGAGGTTAAATCTTTTTCACGTTATCATTCCTATTTGGATAATTTTCGATAAGTTTTTCGAAAATGCAAATATTAATTTTAATTAGTGTCAAAACCTTTCACATCGCTGCTCTATTATATTTACTTGCTTCAAAAGCGTTTGTTTCACTTTTTTGTTCATTTTGTTAACTATGTATGTATACTCAAAAAAACCAATCGCGGTTATGTAGCGTATGAGGTTTTAAGTTTAAGAAAAAATAGCAAACTGTCAAAATCATTAGTTGACTCGCTTAGTACAGGTGAAATTTTCATTATTTACAACAGAACAAATGTCAAAAACTATAAATTTCGCTGAGAATAGTGGATTTAACTAGCAAAACATATAGATGGTGTTGATGTGTAATTAGGAATTATTCTGCAAATTTGTAAGACACTACAACTATAACGACTATATGGATTATCATAAAACCCCAACTTTAATATTAAATAATAGAGTTCCTCTAAATTTCTTTTAAAGTGCCTTTAAGTGTCTCTATACCTCACATTCTTCATAAGTGCCTGAAAGGCTCAACTTGTCTTCTAACGCCGCTGTAAAAGTTTTTCTCTACATCGAAACCTCTTTAAATTTTGACGACAGAGTTCATAGGCATGCATTGAATGAAGCTGATTGATCATGAAGAGTGGTTGGAGCTCTTACACTGTTTTACAGATACTAGAGCGGTAAATGCTCTAAAGAAATGAATAACTTAATACCTCCATTACGTAGGTCTTCACGAGCTACAAGACAATATGTCCATTCACATAAGCATATTTTAGAAATCTCATATGTGAAGAAATCTTGCTATAACAATTCCTTCCTTTAACGTTCCTTATATGTGTCGAATTGACTATCAACAAATGTTTTCCCTGCTACATACAATCCCCAAGCCATTAAATTTGCAATACATCAACACTGTTGATTCTCAAGTTCTTAAATACCCACCTTTTATCTGTCCTTTCCTATGGTTATTACGTGCATCTAGCATAAGAGGTCTATAACCTGAGTGATTAACCCTAACTATAAAAAGAGGTGACGAGTTTTGTGATTTTTTTTCACAATATTAAAGTGTTAACCTTATACACTTATTAAAACATGTCAAAATAAAAAAAAAAAATGTTGTTCTAAAGATATTTATTTTTGAAAATGTTCATCTCAGGCCAAACATTTTAATTTTACAACTAAAAAGGTTGACCTTTTAAAAGGTCACATATTTAAAATTAATATCTTAAAAACAACAACAAACGTTATCTTTAAGTTTGGGCATACTTTAGGGGGTGGTTCAAACCTTCATATTGCACCATCTTATAAAATTCATTTTTTAGCATAGTGTTAGCAAAAATTTAGTGTGCATTTTTTGATGGATTTTTAGATTTTTATTATTCTAATGCACATAAACTATTTGATATGGGGTATGCCGTTCTCTTACAGTTTGATTTCAAAGTTAGCCTGGATTTGAATTTTCAGAAATTTATCGGACCATCCTGTTCCAAAAAAACATGAATTTTTTATTTTAATGATTTTTAAAAAACTCATAAACTGCTTAACCGGCATCAGAATATCTTTAAAAGATGTATCCCTTAATATTCTTATTTCTGAACAGTGTAAGCAGCAATTTTTCTATGTATTTTTTACAGCCGCCAAATAACGTCCACTTTTTGTAAAAAAAATAATTTTGAAAAAAATATCAGGAGTGAAGTAATAAATAAAAGGTCAAAGTTTAGGTACAATATTTCTTTATTTATTTAAATAATCAAAAATTCAATAACTTTGTTACAATTTCTACAAAGATAGCTTTAACAAAAAAGTAGAAAATCTAAAAATAAATTTTTGGGCAACTAATTACGTCCCGGGGACGATATTGAGATCACAATAATCAGGACAAAACTTAAATTGTATTTTTAACAATAATTACACTAGTTTACAAATTTTGAACTTTTTTTGTCTCCCTGAATAAAACCCAATTTTTCTTATGGATTTGGACCTCCTGAACACGAATATTATATTCATTTTTTTTGGTTAGCTCTTGTTTTTGAGATATTCATGAAAAACCAAATTTTTTGGTGATCAAAAATGTTGTTTCGGTTTTTGGGTCTCATATTTTACAAAACAAACAATTCAAATATACCCGAGCAGAAATTAGTTAGGGAAAGCCTGAATACAGTCAGGGCCTGATCAGGGTCAGATAGGGCAAGCCCTATTAGGGCAATCTGATGTGGGCCTGTTCCGGACATGAATTAGAATACCCTTTTAGGGCAAACCTTATTTGGATACATCCGGCCCTGATTTGGTTTTTCGTATCTGACCCCTAGTTGGGCAATCTGATCAGGGCCTGATACAAAATGCCTTACTAGGGTTTGCCCTATTTAATTTTATATGGAAAACTTGGTCGGTGCCTGATCCGTTTATCCCAATCAGGGCCCGATTAGGCAAAAGCGTTACAGTCGTGATCAGGGCCCTATCAAAATAGGGCTAGTCTGATCAGGGCCGTATTTGAGCCCTAAGTAATTTCTGCTCGAGTAATAATGAAACAAGTGCATAAAAATATGCCATCAAACATTTTGAGCTATATTTTGTAAAAATCCGTTAAGGATTCTGGAAGTTGCAGTCGAAAAAAGTTGAAAAAATACGAAAAATTCACGTTTTTTTAAAATTTTTCCATTTTCAACGCCATAAATTTTGAACAAATAAAGACACTAATTTTTTTTAATTTCTTGGAGCCTATAGTAGCTCTAATTTTTTTTCTTTTAAGCGAAAAGACACGAATATTAGTGCAGTTTGCACCAAGTTATTCATGTTTTACCAAAGAAAGTCAAAACTCAAAATTTGGAAAAAAAATTTAACTATAAGAATAATTTAAATTCTACAACATAACAGGTCGTTCAATAAGTCCGTAGGATAAGTAAGAAAAAAACAACATTTTGACAAAACTCGATTTTTTTATTCAACATAGTTGCCTTCGAGGGCGATACAACGAGTATAGCGATTTTCCAACTTTTCTATACCACTTTTATAGTACGATTTCTCTTTCTCGTCAAAATAGGCCTCAGTTTCAGCGATTACTTCATCATTGGACTTAAATTTCTTTCCAGCAAGCATTCTCTTGAGATCTGAAAACAGGAAAAAGTCGCTGGGGGCTAAATCTGGAGAATATGGTGGGTGGGTAAGCAATTCAAAGCCCAATTCATTCAATTTTGCCATCGTTTTCATCGATCTGTGACACGGTGCATTATCTTGGTGAAACAACACTTTTTTCTTTTGCAAATGTGGCCGTTTCTTTGCGATTTCAGCCTTCAATCGATCCAAAAGTTCACAGTAATACTCGCTGTTGATGGTGGTTTCTTTTTGGAGATAGTCGATGAATATTATTCCGTTCGTATCCCAAAATACAGACGCCATCACCTTACCGGCCGACTGTTGTGTCTTTGCTCGCTTTGGATTCGGTTCGTCGACTGCTGTCCACTCAGCTGACTGTCTTTTGGATTCTGGTGTGTAATTGTGAAGCCATGTCTCATCCATTGTCACATATCTACGATAGAATTCCCTTTTATTGCGGTTTAACAGTGCCAAAGACTCCTCCGAAGCATCGATTCCTTGTTGTTTTTGGTCGACTGTGAGCTCACGCGGCACCCAATTTGCACAGAGCTTTCGCATACCCAAATGTTCATGTAAAATGGTAAAAACACTACCATCTGCTACCTTTACAATGTCAGCTATTTCGTGCACCTTCAATTTGCGATCGTTCACAACCAATTTGTGGAGTTTTTTTATGTTTTCTGGAATAACAGCCTCATTTTGGCGTCCACTGCGCTCTGCATCTTTTGTGCTGGTACGACCACATTTAAATTCAGCCATCCACTTCTCTACCATTTGTCTCGATGGAGCAGAGTTTGGATAATGTTTATCAAGCCATTGTTTGGTTTCCACTGCATTTTTTTTCATCAAAAAGCAATGCTTTATTAAAATTCGAAATTCACTTTTTTCCATTTTTTTTAAAAAACAAAAGTTGCTTCACACAAAATGCTATAACTCACGAATAAATAGTCAGATTGCTGTCAAATTTATACACGTATCGTTTGAAGGTTAGTACTAAATAAAAATCATATGGAAAAAATTCTAGTAACGCCATCTATGTGTCATCCTACGGACTTATTGAATGACCTAGTAATTGATTTATATATAATTTGTTTTCGTAGAAGATCTAGCTCCTCCCACCCACCTGGGACTTATTTTAGGACTTGAAAAATATAGTTAGTTGATTAAGAAATGTCTTTTTTTGACAAAAGTTGTATTTTATTTGCATATGATTTTTCTCGAAATTGAGATTTTTTTTGTAAAGTTTTTGGACATGATCTAGCTCCTTCCACCTCGGACTTATTTTAGGAGTTGGAAAATGTCAGTTAGTTGATTATGAAATGTCTTTTTTTGACCAAAGTTGTATTTTATTTGTATATGATTTTTCTCGAAATTGAGATTTTTTTTTGAAGTTTTGTGACATGATCTAGCTCCTCCCACCTCGGATTTATTTTAGGAGTTGGCTAATATCAGTTAGTTGGTTATGAAATGTCTTTTTGTGACAAAAGTTGTATTATATTTGTATATGATTTTTCTCGAAATTCAGATTTTTTTTGTGAAGTTTTCGGACATGATCTAGCTCCTCCTACCTCGGATTTATTTTAGGAGTTGGCTAATATCAGTTAGTTGGTTATGAAATGTCTTTTTGTGACAAAAGTTGTATTATATTTGTATATGATTTTTCTCGAAATTTAGATTTTTTTTGTGAAGTTTTTGGACATGATCTAGCTCCTCCCACCTCGGATTTATTTTAGGAGTTGGAAAATATCAGTTAGTAATGAAGATAGACAGTTCTTATAAATGGGGTGATTCTTTTAGCAGTATGTATTATGTAACTTCCACAAATAAAACAAAATGAATTTGGGCTATTTTTACACTTGAAACTTCTTGACGACGCCATATAAATAAACTTGACTTTACACTTTACTAACAATTTATTTTGCTTTGAAAGGCAGCTATCACTATTGATTTATTGATTTTTAAAAACAATACACTATTTAAAATTTATACTTGTAATATTTTTCCTTTTTAATTAATATTTTCACTTGAAAGTTTGGAATTAAATTTATCCTCAGAGAGATTATATTTGCAACTAATCATACACCAATTATCTACTTAAAAAAAAACCACATTAAACTAATTAAACAAAAGTTGGAAAAACCGAAAAACTGTTAAAAAGGAGAAGTAATTGTTTTCTTAAATTAAACTTAAAATAATCATAAACGTAAGGAGTAACGCAAGGTGGGCGGTGTCCGGTGATAGAAAAAAATTTACATTATCAAAAAACAAAAACAAGAGAAAAAAGAAAAGAAACAAACCTTACAGGTATTGATAGAAGGGGCTTAACTTTATGGTGCTTGAACTAACTTAAATAGTTCTGATGTTTTGCCTCTCCTCACAATTCATTATCTTTTGTTTATATTTTTCTATATACGTCTCATATCGATCATATTCCCAACTTCGAAAACAAAAATGAAAATTATACTTTACTATTTTAAAATAATTCTTTACTGATGTTTGAGAACGACTGAACTTTTAAAATTATTATTTATGGCACAATAGATTAAGTAAAAAATTATTTTTTCCAAATTTTGAGTTTTGACTTTTTTTTGGAAAACTTGAATAACTTGGTGCAAACTGCACCAATGTTCGTGTCTTTTAGCTTAAAAGAAAGAAAATTGAAGTTACTATAGGCTCCAAGAAGTTAAAAAAAATTAGTGTCTTTATTTGCTCAAAATTTATGGCGTTGAAAATGGAAAAATTTAAAAAAAACTTGAATTTTTCGTATTTTTTCAACTTTTTCCGACTGTAACTTCCAGAATCCTTAATGGATTTTTACATAATATAGCTCAAAATGTTTGTTGGTATATTTACTATGCACTTGTTTCATTAATATTTTTAATTTGGTTGTTTTGTAAAATATGAGACCCAAAAACCGAAACAACATTTTTGATCACCCAAAAAATTGGTTTTTCGTGAATATCTCATAAACAAGAGCTAACCAAAAAAAATGAGTATGATATTCGTGTTCAGGAGGTCCAAATCTATAAGAAAAGTTGGGTTTTATTTCGGAAGATTTTTCTTGTAAACTAGTGTTATTAGTAATCATAATTGTTTAAGTATTTCTAATTCTCCAAACAAATTACACGGATAAATTAAAGTAATTCAGTAAAGTTTAAGTATAATTTTAATTCTAAAAACAAATTAAATTATAGCAATTCAGTATAGTTTAAGCAATTTTAATTCTCCAAACAAATTGCATAGATAAAGTTCTGGTTGGTGAAACGACAAGTTAGGAATTAGGATAAATAACTTCATCCATTTTTTGCCTGCTTTTTTTTAGTTTGTGAATATGGCTGTCGAATAATATTTCTCATGGCCAATTGGAAAGCCATTCGTTTAGGAATAATAATAAATAACTTCATCCATTTTTTGCCTGTTTATTTTTAGTTTGTGAATATGGCTGTCGAATAATATTTCTCATGGCCAATTGGAAAGCCATTCGTTTTAAATCAGAAGCGGTGACACCATAGTAATTCTTTTCCATTTGCAAGCAATAGTTTACCGACTCCTCTGCTAATTCAATTAGCAAAACTGGTTTTCGTCCCATTTTTCCAGAAACTATATCTTCTATAGATTTATCAGAATTTACGTAATCTTTTAAAGTAGCCCTTGCGGAACATTAAATAACTTAACTGCTTTTTTATAACCCATTTCTTTATTTCGGACAGCTTCAATGGCTTTTTCCATTGCATCCGGCTTCCACAACTTTCTCTTTGGCATCTAAAAATTGAATATATAAATATTAATAACAGTGCACATCAAATGACAAAGTGATCTAAATATCGTCCCCGGGGCGAGATTACGCTCACGTTAGGGGACGATATTAAGAATTGGCCAATTGTTTTGGTAACCTCCATTAAAAAAAAACACATGACATTACCTAAATGAGCTTACTATTGATTTAAATATAAGCGACAACAACAAATTTTGCCAAAATTTCGATTCAATAAGTCAAACAAATCAATATTTAAACAATACCGATAATAGTTCAATAAAAAACTCACCTTGAACAGTTTTTTCTTTTTTTAAATATCTTAATATATAGGAGCGACCCGAGAAGAAATCAGTTAGGGAAAACCTGAATATAGTCAGAGCGTGATCAGGGCCTGGTCAGTTTTACAAGGGCAATCCCTGTTAGGGCACTCTGATGTGGGCCTGTTCCGGGCCTGATTTATAATTCCCTTTTAGGGTTAACCTTATTTGAATATATAAAGCCTTGATCAGGTTTTTCGTATTGGAACCCTTGTTGAAATTTCAATTTGTTAAAATTCACTAGAGTAATCCATTTCAGAAATATATAGTTAAAATCGTTTCATGTATATTTTAGTTATCGCTTCTCGGCTGAAAGACTATAATAATAGAGATTGAGGTGGTATGTATGTTTTAATTTTTTTTTTATTTTAATTTGATTAATTTATGTTTATATTATATAAATATATATCAGGGTCTGGTCGGGATATCCCAATCAGGGCCTGATCCAATTATCTAAATCAGGGTTTGATCCGGTAATCCCAATCAGGACCTGATAGGGCAAAAGCGTTACACTCATGATCAGGGCCCAATTAGGCCGATCAGGGCCTTACTTGAGCCCTGACAAATTTCTGCTCGGGGACGTTTCACCGCCAAACTTTTAAAATGTCTGACTGACATAAGTAACTTTAAATTACAAGTATAAAAACTAGATGGCGCTATTCAGGACGAAAGAAACCGACGGGGCCGCAATTACGTTCGGGGACGAAATTTGGCGACCCTACCTTATATCTTAATTCACCCGTGCCAAGTATGAAGTCGATCAAAAATGTTCAGGTTCAAATTTCGATGATTTAGGTAATTTTTTAAATATATCTATACCTACTAGCTTTCTATAACATTTTTATTTTTTATCATTTTTCCACTATTTATTTTTCGACTATTTAATTTTGTAGTTTCTCTAAATACTTACCTTTTCAATTTGAAATTGACCGAGTTTTCAAATTTTCTTTAAATGATTTTTTATAAACAGAGAACCGATAATTTCCAATATTTGAATTTGATATTGAAATTGACTTTATTCGATGAATTAAGATATATCTAACCATCTCTAAGGACTTAGTCCAATATTTTGCGCTGTCGAAAAATTTTTTTCCCGATCAGTAAGTATACTTTTATTGTTTTAAATTAAATTACCAAAGTATATCTTAAAAACTTTCGTTGTTATTTCCTTGCGTCTGTCTCCATAACAATATTTGATAAGAATGTCTGATAAAATCCCTATGTTGACGAGTTCTTATTAAAAATACAATTTAATTATATAAGCACACAATTTTCATATATAAAATCAAAATTATTATTTTTTCGAATAATAAAAAAAAATTTTAAATTTGCGATAAAAATCGCCAATAAAAAATTAAAAGAATTCTTAACTCACTTAACAAAAATAAAACAGGAAAAATATTACAATAAAAACAAAATCCTATAATTTTAGAAAATTATAATAATTTTCGATTATAAAAAAAAAGCTCAAAGAAAATTATTGTTTTTCTTCAGTATCACGTAAAGTTTTTTTTCTGATAAATAAAATATTTTTTATAATTTTTTTATTATGACAAAAATAAAAAATTTATAATAATAGTTATAAAATTTATAATGAAAATAATTTAAAGACAAAATCAATTTCTTGTTTGGATTTGTAATATAAATTGGGTTATATGAATTATACAAATGGTTAATTTGTGGAGTTTTATGAGGTGGTAGAAACTTTTTTTTATATGTGAAAATTGTTTATTGAGTAAGAACACCCTTATCTTACATAGGAGTAAAATACAGGTACTCCGAATTCAAGTCCAACTTGCTGACGGTTAAGGGGTGAATATGTCATTAAAAAACTAACTCCAGGATGATAACAGAAAACAGAAAAACATGCCGGTTCAGTAATGAAAATTAATAAATGTATATTAATCGGCCGTTTACTAAAATAATAATAACGATTTCAATTAATTGTTACAATAATTATTTTATAATAACAATTTTATTTTAGAATTGTCATTATTATTTATATTACTTTGGTCTGAAAGACCTAAGTATTACATTCATGAGCCAAAAGTGAAATTCTTACCCCCACTTTTTTTGGCCTTTCTCGACGTTTTAGGACCTACTGATTCTAAAAAGCAAAAAAAATGTGTGTCTGTCTGCCGGCCGTTCGGCCGTCATTACCTACGCTACAGGGAAAACCGCTTTAAGGATTTTAAAATTTTGTTTTTCTAAAAATAGGTATACTCAAGGGACAGGTCCGAAAGGACGCTGTGTTCAATAACTGTACCGGAAGTGTGTCAAAAAAATCATTATGTGTGTCAAAAATAGCAAATTTTCATATTTTTGGCTTAAAAACGTTCATTTTAAGTGATTACGAGTAGGAACATTGAATTTGGAGAAATCTTGAAGGTAAGGATTGGCATGTGAGATCTAAAACTAGATTATTGCATTATAAGTTTGTCAAAAAAATGTTGTCAAGTGTGTCAAAAGAAAGATTTTTATTTATTTTTTTACCCAATTTTTTGGAAAAAAAATGTAGCTGTTCTTATGACGTAAATGTAATTTAAAATGAAATTGGACATGGAAATTTTTGATTTTGTTATAGTTTTTGAAATATTTTTGGAATTTTGAAAAAAGTTTGTATTTTTGATTTTGTAATATTTTTTGCAATATTTTTAGATTTTGGAAAAAGTTTTAATATTTGATTTTGTTCAAATTCTGGAATATTTTTAGAATTTTGAAAAATTTTCAATTTTTGCTTTTATTATAATTTTTGAAATTTTGAAAACAATTTCAATGTTTGATTTTGTAATAATTTTTGCAATATTTTTAGAATTTTGGAAAAAGTTTGAATTTTAAAGAATTTTTGGAATATTATTGGAATTTAGAAAATGTTTAAGTATTGATTTTATTCTAATTTTTGGAATATTTTTGGAATTTTGAAAAAAGTTTCAATTTTTGATTTTGTTATAATTTTTGCAATATTTTTAGAATTTTGAAAAAAATAGAGTTTTTGAATTTTATATATATATTTAGAATTTTTGAAAAAAGTTTCAATTTTTGATTTTTATTTTTGGAATATTTTTAGAATTTTGAAAAATTTTAAATTTTTGATTTTATTATAATTTTTGGAATTTTGAAAAAAGTTTGAATTTTTGATTTTGTAATAATTTTTGCAATATTTTTAGAATTTTGGAAAAGTTTGAATTTTTAAGAAGTTTTGGAATATTATTGGAATTTAGAAAAAGTTTAAATATTTGATTTTATTCGAATTTTTGGAATTTTGAAAAAAGTTTGATTTTATTTAATTTTTACAATTTTTTTGGAATTTTAAAAGAAATATGAATTTATGATTTTGTAATATTTTCTCGAAACGCTAAATGAAGAGGCTCTTGAGTCGCTGAGTGTATCATCTTTTCAATAAATTATGTTAATTTATGATCTGTAATAATTTTCCGACAACGTATTAATGTTTCATGTTAGTTTTGTAATTAATTTCTTGAAACATAGATAAAAACATACTTGTACATTAACAAAGAGTTATGTTTGATATACATCGCTGCCCTAAACTAAAAACCATGTCCTCATAAAAGTTTTTTGCTGAAAACTATATCAAAATCCTTAACCCAGACAGAAGTCTTGATATCTTAGAGCTGTGATTTTTCAGCCCCTCTATATTTTATTTTCTGTTTCATTTATCATATTATTTCTCCTAAACCAGCAGTCAACCTAAAATCGGCCATCATTCCGTTTTGTCTTGATAAACAAGTTGATGGGAGCTATCTAACGGTCATTTATTGCAAGCCAAAGATCGATTGCGGAGTAATCTTGCTTAGGCAGTAGGCTACACAACATCTTTAAAAATATACAAGAATTTAATTAATAAACTAATAAACACATTTTAATTTTTTTAAGACAATCGCTTCCAATCGATTACGCTTTCCAGTTTGTTTGATGACAATATTGAATATATCTGATCCAATAGCTTAATTAGTTGGCTGATGTCGTCGTCTGTGATATTCACGAGATCGTCTGGTGCTAGCTTGTGAACTCTTTGCAGTTTATTCTATATGTTTTATCCTAGGAGATATTACAGCTTGTCTTGTTTTTTACGGTGGGTTGGACAGTCTTTTAATGGTTTGATAAAGTTTTTGGTGCCTGCATTAACATTTGACTGTTCTAGGTGCAAGGTTTTTTCAATTAGTTTGTCACTTCAATGTGCTTTCAAAACATTAGTGTGCTCTCTTCGATCTGACTTGCACTTTTAATCTTGATCATTGAATATTATCGACATGTTAATCCTGACACGCGCGCCGATAATTCTTTTTTGCTTGTTAGTTTTGTTCTATGGGCGAAAGGCAAATTCCTTGTAGGTCCTGATGCACAGTCAATTCCCGTGTTTTATTTATATTTAATTCACCACCATTTTAAATTGTGTGAAGTAATGCAATCTATCGAGAAAAAAAATCTAACATACCCCAAATTTTGTTCTTCTTTTGTTGTGGACCTCTATCTAAATAGCCAATAAAAATTTTGGTGAACGTCTGTGTGTGGGTGGTTGGGTTTTGTTAGTTGCGTGACATTCCTGCATAGGATCTTGATGAAACTTTGACAAATGATCCAGATTAATTTGAAAATGGAAGATCTGGATTCATTTCAAATTTGGACAAAATGGCGGGGTCTCCCGAGAACCTCTAAGTTAAAATTTAAAATAACTTCTAATCCCGGATTATGATCTTATGGAAACTTGGTTAATAAGGGTTTAGTACTGTTTTTAATATTTCTGCATACCAACTTCCGGCTTGTCACTTCCGGTTAAAAAGTTTTTTTCAGGTGTTTGTTGCCTGTAGCCTACTGTAGCCTACAATTGCAGATCAATTTTTATGAAACGTTGGAAAAATCTTTTAAGTCCCATGAGAAAGATTTTATCAGATTTTGAAGTAAATTGGATATAGGGTTGGGGGTCCACCATAGAACAGGTGGTTTTTCCACCATGTTTTTTATGTTTGTTGGGAGCATACAACATTGGATCGTGATTTAATTTTTATGACCTTTTGGAAAAAGATGCAAATATGTATGGCAACACTGAAAAAAATTGTAGGTAAAACACAACAAACAATGGTCTGTTGAATTTATTTAAGGACACGTTATTTGATTTTCTATTGTTTTAACAAACATGTTTGTTAATTGCCAGTTTTCAACAAACATGTTTGTTAAATATTTTTAACTACCTTTACAAGCAGTTCATTGGTTTTCGTTTGTTGAATAAAATAGCCAAAAACCAAAAACATAAAACATAAATATGAAAAAATTCGAGTAAAAAGGGCTTGAAATTTATAGTGAACCTAGTGGAAGCACTGCAAAAGTGAAATTTTGTGAAATAAATAGCATAGTTTTAATAAAACGTGTGAAAGTATATCTAATGAATTGTGTCAATTAAAATACCTAAAAAAATGAGTGAAATTTTAGTGAATTTTAGTGAAATTTGATTATTTGAATGTTCTAAAAAATTTAAGGAAAGTTTTGTCTTAAAGATGTCTATAAAGTTAAATTTTGTTTCGGTAAATTTTAATTAAAATCATAGAAAACATATAAGTATATTTAATAGTATTATAATAAAATATAAACTAATTATAACTGACTATAATAGTTTTGGAAATATTTGATAAAATCAATAAAATAAAATGTCAAAAGTTAACAAACATGTTCGTTATTTTGACAGTCCGGTTGTGGTTTTGTTCGTAATAATTAACAAACATGTCAGTAAAATTTACAAACAGTTCGTTAAAAGTTGTTGGTAAAATAAATTCAACGGACATCAATTTGTTGTATTCAACGAACAATTTGTAGGATCAAAAGTAACAGAAATGTATGTTGAATTGAATGACATTTCTGTAAATTTTACGAACTTTTTTTTAGTGCAGGAACTAATTGAGTTTTGAGCGATAGTGAACAAATTGGTGGGGTGTCCCCGAGCACCTGTTTTTTTTTAAAGCTCAATAACAACTGTACATGAAAGTCGAATTGGATGAAACTTGGTACATAAGCATTTAGTACGGTTCGCAACAGTTCTGCATCCCAACTTCCGGTTTTTCACTTACGGCTAAAAAAATTTTTCTTTTTCTCGTACAACGGAATTTATGTAAATATGCTAAATCGAACTATGCAATATCTATAACAATGGGTAGCTATTAATTAAAATATTTTATGGATATTAGCTCACTTTATATCCAGAACACTATGTTGTCAGAGCTGTGGTGAGGTCAGCCTATGCATCAGCGTCGCAATATTTTTTGTTTTTTTGTTGTTGTTCTGGAGGGCGATTTACAATCGCAAATGTATAGGGAAGGTCCTTCAGACGTTTTTCGAACGAGGTTTAAATTCCACGTACCTTATTTGGGTGGAAATTCATAACTGCTGCGAAATGGTCGTGAGTGGGGAAGTGACATCACAGGCTCACAGGTTTTCAATGAGGTCATGACCACCAAGTATTACGCTCAATTAGACTAACTGCCATTGTCTTAAAAATTCTATTCGTTAGAGCGTAACCTGTGGAAGGGTAGGAAGAGCAAAGAAGTGAATGATACGGGAAATGGGTTCGCCTGCCGTTCGGGCCGCTGTGACTCAAGTTCTCTCTACACCAACTTATTTATTCTCAACATAGAGTAGGTAGTGGTAGTGGCTTTAGCTTGCTAGGGAACAGTTAGGAGGAAAGTGCTAGCCCTTGACTATCTGAGCCATAGTTAGAACCACCTCTGCCTCCGGTCATTCATCGATTTTACAGAAGCACCCTTCCAAAACCCCCTTTTGGTTATTATGTGTTATAGTTAAATCTGCATTTTTTGGCTTTCGATTTTGTTGTTAAGTGATACAAAAATTAATTTTAGGTATACTTGA
The DNA here is from genome assembly GCA_963693315.1 of Diogma glabrata. Classification (NCBI taxonomy): domain Eukaryota; kingdom Metazoa; phylum Arthropoda; class Insecta; order Diptera; family Cylindrotomidae; genus Diogma; species Diogma glabrata. The sequence goes on along the minus strand of OY856186.1, from coordinate 337,828,755 downwards.
TCTTAATCTTATTATATCTTTGTATTTGATAATTAGGGTTTACTTTATAGGGTTTATTTTATAAAGTAAATATATTATTTTCTAAAATGATTGGAATGGACCCAGTTTGAATTTGTGATGTGATGTAAATGCCATCATCTGATTGGTTGAGAACAAGTTTATAATTTTTCTTTGTTTTAACATGTGTTTGTTTTACATTTATTTTAATCGCATTTAGAACTTTCTAGAGGATATACCTTCCTAGTGATAATAGATAGAAAAATATAGATTGTTGTTATACAAATCTAACTTATTGTGTTTTATTTAATAATTTAACACATAAAATTTCCAATATTGAGATTCAGCTCGATTACTCTGCTGCCACCTATACCTATGGTTTTCTCGTTTCCTCCGCAAGTTTTTATCGGATTTGTGTTTGTGTATATATTTTTGACTCCTTATGTTTTTTGTGTTTGACCTTATTTTGTTTTTTATTGCTTTTTATGTTTTTGGTAATTTTAAGTTCAGTCGGTAGAGCCTGAGAGTCTTTATCTCAAAGTTTGAGTTCGAACACGACCCCAATTTCATTATCTTTTTATGATTCTTAGGATGAATGTAGTCAGTCAGACCTCCTCTTTTTGTCTTGTCCTGAAATGTACTTTAACTTTCCATCTTCTTTGCAGATAGTAATATATTATCTGCATTATTCAAAAATATATCTATACACATTTTCATAAATTTCACATCCCGCCTTTATACTAAATTTATCAATTGGCAAGTACACTTGTTATTTAAAGTTTCCATCTATGTGAGTAGTTTTGTTATAGCAAAATTGTTTCATGTTTTTCTTTTGCATTCCAAAAATCAAACAAAAAGTATATGCATACCATATGATTTTACTTATTAGGAAAATTTTGTTTTGTTTTTGTTTATAATTTTTAGGTAGATTTCATATAAAAATCTACCTATTGCAATGGGCTTCATCTCGGAATTTCGGAAAAATTTTTGTGCCAAACGACTATATATGATAAGCGGAGACAAAAAAACAAAAAAAAAAAAAATTTATATATATATATATATATATATATATATATATATATATATATATATATATATATATATATATATATATATATATATATATATATATATATATATATATATATATATATATATATATATATATATATATATATATATATATATATATATATATATATATATATGTATATAAACGATATGAGATATAACGAAAACGACCGGCACTCTCACGGTCGCATTTGTTGAGGTAGATCAAAAAAATTTTCTGTACTTGTGTGTTTTAATAATATCTTGGACAAGTTCGTGAATCAGCAAAATCCAACACGTGGTTAAGAAACTAGAGGCTTTTTTCTGAAAAAAATTGATTTTTTAAAACCGTTATAACGGCCGTTTGGATACTAATACTTCAAAAAATTTAACAAATTTAGAATCTTTGGAAACTTTTTTATCAATTTGTTTTAAAACTAGACCTCTGCAGTTAGAGGTTCCTGAGTGAGCGGCTCCAACAAAAAAGTTTGCAAAAAAAAATTTTTTTTTGAAACAACCGGCACTCTCACGGTCGCATTTATAAGGCCAGATCAAAAAACCTTTTTTAAAAATGTGCGTTTTGTTAATATCTTGGACAAGTTCGTAAATCAGCCCAATCCAACACATGGTTAAGAATCTAGAGGCTTTATACTAGAAAAAAACTCTGTTTTTTAGATCCGTTATAACGGCCGTTTGGATTCTAATATTTTTAAAAACTTCATAAATTTAGAATTTTTAAAACCTTTTTAATCAGTTTCTTTCAAAAAAACGACCTCTGCAGTTGGAGGTTTCTGAGTGAACGGCTCCAACAAAAAAGCTTGTAAAACACAAAATGCGTTTGAATCAACCGGCGCTCTCATGGTTGCATTTGTGGAGCCAGTTAAAAAAACCTTTCTTAAAAATGTGTGTTTTATTAATATCTTGGACAAGTTCGTAAATCAGAAAAATCTGACACATGGTTAAGGAACTATAGGCTTTATACTAGAAAAAAAATTGGTCTTTTTAATCCGTTATAACGGCCGTTTGGATACTAATATTTTTAAAATCTTCATAAATTTAGAATCAGTAGAAACATTTTAATCCGTTTCATATAAATATAAACCTCTGCAGTTAGAGGTTTTTGACTTGTTGGCTTCAACAAAAAAGTTTGCAACAATCCCCAACTACAATTTCCAAAAACCTTATAACAGTCCATGTCAACCTTATAACAGTCAAAAAATAAAAGATTTGAATAGAAGAAATTAATTTTTTTTCTTAGAAATAAACTATTTTGATATTTTGCAGTAATTGCACAACATATGATATAGAGTAGGTTTGTGTCATAAATTATCACACACATGTTCTGAGGTAGATTTTATATTTGTTTGTTGCAAAATTGGATAGATATAATTTTGCTTGTAGGTAGCTAATTTTCTTTTTAAAATTTGTTCGATATCTGTTTTAAATTAGTTTGTTTTGTTTAAACTAATCTGATACATCAGATTCTACTGGCACACAAAACTGTCTGATCTCGAAATCTACCTATTTCTAGCGGATATACGTGCCGCTTGGACTTTTTTCTAATGGTAATGATTTTCTTAATGATAGGATTGAGGTACAGGATTGTGGTACGATGAAGCGCCTTCACGCGCAACCTGGTGTTTCAGTTCGGTTAAATTTAATTTCATATAAAATTTTGCTTGTTATGAGTTCGGCCAATAAAGAACTTCCATGCAACTCGAGCTAGCGTCAGGGTGTATTCTCCGTACACGACCAACTAGTTGAACTTCACGGACCACCAGACCTCTTACTACCACCAGAGCTCTTATGTTGATATGATCTGACAATGATAGTGCTATTTTTGTTTTCCATATATATTAAGCTGTTTAACAGTGATGCGCAGGGTAGTTACATGTCCGAAAAACTGCTGATATTTAAAGAAATATGTATGTACGATGAGTCATAGAGTTTTCCAAAATTGAATTGATTATATATCGATTCCTCGATCGAGTTGATTAGATGAATCGATTTCTCGATGATCACAAATTGAAACAGAATGACATGTTGAAAGGTGAGCGGTTGGTTTCAAGCTTGCTTTTGGTTGTGTCTGATGATATGGCAAAAGCTTTTTGTTCTGGTGATGCATCTTTTGTTAATGCAGTTATTAAATTATTGACGGTTTGGTATTTGACGCCACAGGTGGATGATGAATGCGATGTTATCACCTCTCTTTTTGTCATGATCCTTGTGTATGTATCACTATGGTATAGTTTTTTGAGTTACAATTTATTTTTGAATTGAGTTTTGTCTCGTATATGACTGCTCCTCGAATCTTGTATATTTCAAAAAATTAATTTTGAAATTAAATGACTGTTTATTATAACTATATTAAGCATTTTTTCAGTATATACCTTGAAAATCATGCATATATAAATAAAGTCAGTCAGATTCGTTTAAATCAAATTTCAACAAATACCAGTTATTAACGCGTTTCAACACAAATTGTTTTTGGTGTAGCGAAAAAAATACACAAAACTATAGAACAACGAGGACATGCTTTTCCCAAATGAAAATAGATTCTACATCGAACTGGAAAGTAGAAATGAGTTTTAGAAATGTTTTGACCATTCCCAAATCCCATCCATCCAAAATTTCAGTCTTCATAACAAAGTTTTGTCCAATCGGACAAATTATTCACATTTAACAGCTTGCGTGATATTCCACAAATCTTCACTACACAAAACCCCAACCCAGCGAAGCATGCTGCATAGCAAAAGAATAACAATAAATTTCACAAATATTTATGAAATATTTTAAAAATATCCTAAATCAAACAAAATTGTGCATTTGAACTTCACAGTGCTCTGCTTCATCTGACTGATGTTCAACGTGTGATGCATTATGCCTAAACCTACATGGGCTCCGATGGCGATACCTTCCAGTTCTCGTGTCTGACGTGGTATTAAAATAAACCAAATGCTCATTTAAAACTATCTATTTAAATTAAGTCGTTGGTCGTTTAAAGGTTTGTGCTGAATTTCACAAATATATAAATGGTTTCATCAGAGATGTAATAGTGATTGAAAGAAATGACTAAAACTACAACTACATTATACAACTAACACTAAATGTACAACTAATGTAAAACTAAAGGTACATTTTTAGTTTCAAAAGAGTTGACCAAAGTGACTAACCAACCAGTGAAATCTGACCAATGTGAAATCTAACGAATTGTGCTATAATTTAAGGATGTAAAGGATTACTGCGTCGCCTTCCACAAATATCCGGACAGACTAAAAATTTTAAGGCTCGCATTCAATAAATTATTTTTTGTAAGCAAGTCAAATATCCTATTGCTGTATAATTAGAATTATTATTATCGATCAAATAAAATGCACGTGGTGAAGCAACTCACAAATGATGCTGACATAAATCCAAATCTTATTATTCTTTTGTTGAATTTATTTTTGGAAAATGTCTTGGTATATTGGTTTTCGGAATACCATAATTCAAAGCTACTCCAAACGTCCTGATAGATGATCTCCAAATGTACAACAGTTCACCCCCACATAAAAAATTTTCATAAGTTAAATTTCTCAAACGGCATTTTTATCGGATTTGTAGGAATAAATTCATAACAATTATGGATTGTTATCAAAACCAAAACACTATTTTCTTAAAATGTTCACACTGTCGATTTTATAAATCTTTGAATCAGCAATTATAAGTTTCAGCATGGTATTTGATTATTTGAGCAATTTTTTATGATTGAGTTCCGTTTTTTTAGTTAATTTTTGCTGCATCTGTTACATCTATATATGACTATTTAGCGACTATTAATATCGTGCTTTCTGTTGCAACTGTTGTCCGAATTGTGTATAAATAGAATTATCAACCAGCATCAATAGTGTATGTTCCCTTCATCAATACCAAAATCCATACATATGTTGTCATGGTACCTAGGTCTTGAAAAAATTTCGTGTGCTGTTGTGACTCTTACTGTAATATCTATTATACACTACACTTTTTATTTAAAAGGAAAACCAATTATTCACACAATCAGATTAAAAATTTCTCAGAATCAAAACAATACAACAACTTAGTTTTATTTTATGTAAAACTGACTACCCAACAGATTACCATAAATAATTAAAAAATTTTCCACTTTAATTTTTTCACTTTTAAATTTCAACTAACTCATATTTTTATTTCAACATATCACTTTAAAGAAATAATAAATTAATTCATGCCAACCCCTTAATCAAAAGTGCCCTTCGAATTACAACCATCTTACACAAATCCAATGCGCATTCACCAAAATATTATTACAATTGGGAAATCAAAACACATAAATTTACATTTCTTCCTTAAACACACATTAAAGAAGTAACATCTAAGTTCAGTGGTCGATAAACTATAAAATACATAAAACAATCCTAGTAGACGAATATAATGCAACAAAGTCTACACAATACACATAAATGTAAAATTTTACTATAATTTTTGGAGAGTTTTTTTCACTATGAAATGTAAATACAAAACATAATTTATAATAAAGTGATAACTCAAAGAAAAGGCATGGAAGCGAAGTATATAAGCAAACTTTTCTACATAGTTTTTTATAACCAAATATAATATATATAAATACATCACCATGTTATGTTTATTTCTATTCTCTTTTACTGTATAATTTTGCCACGCCCGCAAAAGTCGCCATTTTGAATATTTAGGTTGCAGTCTCTTTTGTTTTGTTTGAAATGTTAAAAGAAATGAATATAGAGAAACTTTTTTTTTGTCTTATTTCTTTTTAATTTCAGATATTGAGTGAAAAGAACTTGAAGAAAATATATTAGTGGCTAAAAAGTGAAATAGGAATATATATCTACATACATTCATATATTATTTTTAAAATATGCTATGCACTTGTTTATAATTTTGACTTTGGTTTTTGGAAGGCCGCATAGGTATAACCTTAGTTTAGATTCCATTTTTAATTGATGGTTTACGCAATTTATAAATTACGGAAGGTAATTTAATGAATTTGTAAACGGTTCGAATCGGTGCGGATAAAAGTTTCTAATAGTGTAATAATATCAGTGGATTACCGAAATATTTTTAAGAATAATTTTTATACGTCAAGGGTTAGTTAAAAGGATTACTTAAATCATGAGAGTTCTAAGATAAAATGCACTTCAAGGTTGACGTGGGTGAACTGAAAAAAACACAGTGTCAACCAATTCTTTCAATCATAAATAAAATTTCAATTGACTTCGTTTTAAAATGAAAGTATTAGTGATCTAGTTTTCTTAGTTTCATTTGTTCTAATTGTTGTGACTGTTGTATTACGTGTGGCATTGTAGCGTTTGCAAATGCCAGTGTAATGGCAGCCATTGCACCCGTACATCTTTAATGAGTGCCAAACCCACGCCTCGATATTTAGAAAACTTTTCGGAAAATGCCACTATATTTTTAACGATTTGAAACGAACAAAAATAAAAAAAACTCCATACACAATTGAAAATAGTCATTTTTTTAAAATAAAAAGTGTTGTGTAGGGTTTACAATATGTGTCACAACAAAACATAAATACCTTTTAAGACCTAAGTCCCAAAACAACTTGCGCTCTTAGGTGTTTATGAACGCTTTTTTTAAACTTCGGCGGATTGAAACCACCTGAGACTATGGATTCCGGCAAACTATTCGACCCAGTTCGGACAAATAATTCTTTCTGCGATCTGCCAGTATGACAGCGCGGGATCTCGACCGTTTGACTGGTTGTGCTAGCCGACTGCCGAGTGAAAAGGGGGTAAGAATAAATTTGAGACATGATGCTGCTGATTTCATCTGAGCACTGTTGATGACGCTATTTGTAATAAACAATGTAGTCAGCAACAGTGCGACGATTCAAGTTTTGATGTCAAATCTCGATCACCCACAATTCGTGTAGCCCGCTTTTGAACAGAGTCCAAGAGGGCCAGGATGGAATCAGAAGCAGCACCCCAAGCTTGACAACAGTACTCCATGCAGGAACGAATATAGGACTTATAAACATGGAGCAATTGGTATGGAGTGAACATTTTTTTGCATCTATTTAGGAGTTTTGAGCAGAAACATTTACATTGTCAGTGTAAAAACAATGACGGTCGAGAGGGAAACCATGGAAAAATTTTGAAAACCACTCTTATCCATTTTTGTTTTGAGTAGTGCAATATTTTACGGGGTTTGGGAGCTATAGTTTTAAGTAAATCAGTTTTGATAGCTGATGAAATTAAATAATGTTCAGAATTTCCAATCCTACCTTTCGCGACATCGACACTCGTAATATCTTGCATTGTGGTAAGATAAAGATCTAAAAGAAAACTAATGTCACCGAGCCATCACGGGAAGTGAAAGTTGGGCATTTGGAATAGGCATCTTTTTTTCTTTTGAGTGTATGTTGTCACAAATGTTTGGATGTAAAATAGTAATATAACGCCCTGTTATTTCGATATGTAAACATTCAGAAAAATATTTTATTTTTATTTTTAATACGACGGAAAGCATCACATTTGAAGCAAAAACTAAATTTGTGAGTATTTGCAAGAAAATATTAATTTCGATTTAGAAGTAACAACGATATCTTTTATTTTCACTCCTGTATTTAAGAATGTTATATTTTTTATGTTACTCACTCTGAAAAAACTGAAGAACACACAATTTTTCTGAATGTGTTGTTCAACTATATACAAGTTTTTTTTTATTAAAACAAATAAAACGGATGACAAAATATTACTACCATTTTTTTGCATATTAAATGATAGAAAAAAAAATCGAATCCAATAGAATGAAATCAAAAATAAAAATTTTACTCTTACGAGTAAGAACGATATCAAAAATATAAAAATTTTAATTACTATTTTGAGAGTGAAAAAAGTGAAACTCTGGTAATAAATAAAAAGATTGTAACGACCGACTATTTCGAAATTTACTCAAAAAATAAGAATATTCCTATATAAAGAAATCCGCTAATAATTCGCAAATTTATTTCGGTTCCAGCCTTTAAATTAAAACAAACATGAAAGCATTTATATGTGCTACAAGTTAGTCAATCATAATAATATTTGAACTTCATTTTTAGTTAATTGCTTTGTTGCGTCACTCAACGTCAGTCAATAATTCATGTTGATGTCTATATAGGTAATAGATATTTTTGTTTTGTGAAGCTTTATAGTCATAATAGTATTATACGTAGATATAATTCGAACTTAAAACATGAGTCATTGGTTTTATTTATTTTAAATAATATTGTGATGAAGTTTTGATTTGATTAGTTTAAAAGTTATATTTTAATAAAATGCAATAAAAAACATATATATGGTATATCAGAACGATGAAAATAATAAGATAGGACTCACAACGGCTGAAGCCGTTTACATGATGATGTATATAATATATAATATAATGATATATATTCGTTTACATGAAGATGTCCTTTTGGAATATGAAAGAAAACATCCAGTTGAAAGTGTGCATACAGTAATATTCAAAATATTTGCGGCATTGGGTCGAATTTCGGATTGGATTAATAGTTGGTTTTGAAGGAAAGATGTGGAATTGTCAAAAGTTGGTGTTCAATATTCAGGATTATTATTATTGCAACTGAACAGCTTAGTGAAGATATGAAACTGTTGGTTACACCATGACAAAAATTATTTAAATCAAGGTTTGGGATATTGGTGAACTAATAATTTACATCGATCATTCATACATAAATTTATGCAAGCTTTATTATTTATTTTGATTTTATTTATTTAATTTTTGTGTTAAATTATTTTCTTTGTATTCAGCCATGATTGGTTTCTTTTTTTGAAAAACAATTGTGATAAAATAAGAGATTTCCTAAAGATCCCGAGAAGAAATTTCTTAGGGCTCAAATACGGCCCTGATCAGGTTAGCCCTATATATAAATCTGAAGCTCATATATTGAAGTTGTATATGATTTTTAAAATCGTATCGAATGTTGTGCTTTCTATGTTCTGTTGTGCCTCTATGTCTTGATTGGACTAAGGATAACGAGAAAAACTTGACGATTTGATGATTTGTCAGTCAATCAGTGATAATTTGTTCATCGTCGTAAATCAAATCTTGTCTAGACAAATCTTGTCGAATGGGACAACGTCGTGGCCACAAAATTATTGGGCCAACGCTTAACCGAATGATCGATTTTTTTCTTTCATTGTTTATTTCTTCATTGATGTGGTCCAAAATGATTTCCCATTAAACATGTAATTTTGTCCAATTCAGTATGTTTGTAAAGGTTTTTTATTCTAGGTATAGGCGTGCAATTCATCTATTGTTTGGACAAAGAAAGCAACCACTTTTCCGATCGAGTGCCATTATCCCATATATGCAGTAATATAATCATGTTGCATTTTCTACCCTTCGTTGAGCTAGGTATAAGTCTTGATTTATATCATTAGCTCACCAGAAAGCCCTCTTAATAAATCCTTTAAGATCCATTACAGCACTGATTAACGACGAGCTTAAAAGTCTTCGTTGTCTTAAATTTTGAATGACTTGAGTTGAAAAACAAATTTTATTTTAGCATAGCAAGCCACCTAAGAAATTCAGACCCTAACAATGGAAAAGATATTCGAATTTCGAATGTTTCCATTTGGAAAGACGCGTGTCTTGCTATGGTTCGATTTGAATCTAAAAATGAGCTATAAACTCTCAAATTGACAAGATAGACTTTAATCATTCGTTGGCAGTTTTTCTGAACTTTTTGTTATGGGGACTGGGCCTGTTGCCAAGAATACCAACAGGAAGCAATCAAGGAATTTCGCGTCTTGAGATGTTTTATATTTAAATAAATAAATAAAATAAATAAATAAATAAATTTCAGCTAGCGAAAGACATGTGGATTAGATACGACAATGAACGTCCCCCATTCCATCAAAAATTAATCAATATGTACGCATTTGAGAACAAAAGAGACTCTGACAACCCTAACCGCGAGGATGTCAAGCCTACAACATCCACACTAATATTGTACTTTAGTTAAAGTTAAATAAACAATATTATCAAATACATGAATGACTCACCCTATGATAGTAGCAGTTAAATTCGTTTTTGAATTAAATCAAAAATCATCGATAACAAAAAAACCAACAAACAACATCAAACAATAACACCACCAACGATTTGGGAAATAAAAATTGTCAAATTGTATCGCGATCAGTAATTACAATAGAAATTTTTTGGCAATTTAGGATTTATAAATATTATAAAACCAAAAATCGTATAAATTGTTATGTTTTATAAATCGAATAATTGTTTGTAATTTACGAAAACTTATTTGACACTTTATTTTCTTGATATTCACAAGAGATTGCCCTTGTACCAAAATTTACTTTTAATATATTGTTTTCTTCTTGCTTTTCACCTTACAAATTTCAAATCGTTGTATTGATGTATGTATCGGATAGACCACTTCTCTTGTGTAACGAACTATGGCATGTGGAAAATGAACTCGAAGAGGAGGTGTGGCGTATATATTTTGTCTACCTACACCGTCACAAAAAGCAAACGCTTCAACGCATGAACTTGCTGTACCTGAGTAAACAATGTCTTAACACTATTACATTTCCTCTTCTAATACTTCTTTTCCATTAATTTTCGGTTTTTGGTGTCCACAAGTCATAACATCAATTTATAGAACGCTCACACTCATACATAATTCTTAATTTTTCTTTGTTCTGTTACTTATTTGTTATTATCATTTTATTTTTGCCCTACTGCAATTTATTTTCTTGCAGATTCCTTTTGTTCTAAAACTGTTTAATCAGTTCTAAAACTGTTTAATCTAAAATTCTAACTCTAAGGTTCTTCCTCAAATTGTTTGGCCAGCTGTGAAAATTTATATATTTGTTTCCATAAAGCCTTTTTTCCTCGATTGTTTGTACTGTAAGAAATTTTCGAACGTGTTCCTGTTACATGACAATTGCTGTCACTATTTCGTGACAAAAATTCCCTGTTTTTGTTGTGGTTTTACGTGTGTTGAACTTATCTTTAAGCCAGGTCTAAATTTTGGACACCATACCTACAATGTCAATGTTTAGAATCAGCCTCACTAGCATAAGAGAGACCTTTCTTCTAACCTAAACGGGGTCACTAACCCATTCAAAGAAGAAAATTCGACAAATTTTCAAAACTAGCGATATCTAAAAAATATCTAGCACCCAATTTTGAATAATATTTGTCATTTTTATTCAGTTGTCATTTTTACAGTAACAGATGCACTGACGCATTATAAAAAAGGCCGAGCGGCAGGTATATCCGCTATAAATAGGTAGATTTCGGGATTAGACAGTTATGTGTGCAATTAGAATCGGATTTATCAGATTACTTTATAAAAAACACTAACTAAAAACAAGTATTAAACAAACTTTAAAAATAAACATTATTTTATACAGTTTTTAGGCTCTAGGCACTTAACCTGTACCCCGATATGGCCAATTGTCAAACATATTCAGGAAAGTGTTTGCCGCAACATACCCAGAAAATATTTTTAGCGTGAGTAAAAAAATGCGACCGTGAAAGTGCCGCTAAATGCCGTTGTACTTCACACAGTTTATTGCAGATAGTTAAAGAACCTTTTATTGCAGGTGTCTGGGTTTTTAAAAAATGATAGAAATATGTTCAAATAATTAATATTTATAAATTTTGTTTACATATTTTGCCCAAACGGCCGTTATAACGCTTTGTTTTTGACAGTTTTAAGGCTCTAGACTCTTAACCTGTACCCGGATATGGCCAGTTGTCGACGAACTTATCCAAGAGATTGTTTGCCGCAACACGCACAGAAAAAATTTTTGGTCTAGGTCAAAAAATGCGACCGTGAGAGTGCCGCTAAATTCCGTTATACCTCATATCGTTATATTGGATCAGTTTTTATTAATTTGTTAATTTTTTTCTATTTTTTTACGCATGGAGGGATCAGTTTTTATTAATTTGTTAATTTTTTTCTATTTTTTAATCCACGGGTGTGACAACCCCGCGTACTCCAGTCCCTGCTATTGACATATGAGTTAACGTGAGATATCACATACCACTGGCAATAGCAGTGAGATATCACTAGCCAAGGTGATATCTTAGGGGTGCTGGCGGATGAACTGTATACAGTCAACGGTAGCACTCTCAATCTTAGCTAGTGAATATTCCTTGATGCTGGAACGCTGTGGCTTGCGCGAAGAAACGAGCCTTCATATAACTATATATATATATTCATATATCGAATATTTATATTCGATCCGTTTTTAAGTCCGGTTTTAATAAAAATAAAATTATCATTTTTCTTCTCCTTTTAATTAATTTCTTGTTTCAAAATATAAGTTCCGTGTCCTAATTGTGTTGTCTTATATTTATATTATTTTAAAATAGAAAATTTTATACTAAATTTTTAAATTATTTTAAATTTTGACAAATCTTATAAATAGTGTTTAGTTTTTCGGTTTTAAGTTTTTTTAAATTTATTGTGTTTTTGTAAATGTTTGACGATTTTAATTTTATTTAATTTTTTTTAAAAAATGGAAAAGAAAAATGAGGTAAAAAATTAATTTTTTTTTGAAATAATTGTTCTTGTATAATAATTTCTATACGTAATCTTCTATTGAAAAATAATGTAATCGAAGTTTTGTGATTTTTTAGATTTTTGAAAATGTTGGGAACTCCAACGAAACGTAAAATGCTAAAATAAAAAAATTAAAACAATAAAAAGGGCTATATACCAAAGAAAAAATTTTTTCAATCAAATAAAATAACGCCCAAGAAATCCAACAACAACATATATATATATATATATATATATATATATATATATATATATATATATATATATATATATATATATATATATATATATATATATATATATATATATATATATAAATATATATATATATATATATATATATATATATATATATATATATATATATATATATATATATATATATATATATATATATATATATATATATACTAGCGGGACCCGGCGTGCTTTGCTACGCCTATAAAGAAGTTTGTGCGCGTACATTTTGTTGAATTAACAAAAATAATTTCAAAGAGTCGGAATAAGAATAGAAAGCGTATTTTTTAATTTTTTCGTTTGGCAAATATGAATAACAGAGAGCATTCTAGCATTAGCATTCTAGCTGAACAATCTAGATGGATTGAGAATCGAACGGCATGTCAAAATTTGAAAGTGATTGGTAAAGAGTTTTGGAGAAATTTTTAAGCTTGTTGTCGAATTTCCAATTCGATTAGCATTCGCACTATTAATAAGTCACAAGGCCAAACAATGTCAATTTGTGGGCTGGACCTAGAAACCTCGTGCTTTTCGCATGGTCAATTATATGTTGCGTGTTCGAGGGTTGGAAAACCTTCAAGTTTTATTGTATATGCTTCTGAAAATATTGCAAAAATTATAACAATATCAAAATTTGAAACTTTTTACAAAATTTCAAAAATTATAAAAAAATCAAAAATTCAAACTTCTTCAAATTCTAAAAATATTCCAAAAATTCTTACAAAATCAAAAATTGAAGCTTTTTTCAAAATTCTAAAAATATTTATAAAATTCAAAATTCATAAACTTAAAAATTCAATTTGTGTTCAAAATTATAAAAATATTAACAAAATTAAAAATACAAACTTTTTTCAAAATTTCAAAAATTATAATAAAAACAAAAATTTAAACTTTTTCAAAATTCTAAAAACATTCCGGAAATTCTTACAAAATCAAAAATTGAAACTTTTCCAAAAATATTGAAAAAATTTAAAATTCACAAATTCAAATTGCATGTTCAATCACATTTCATGACATACAAATAATTAATTTTATTTTTTTCCAAAAAATTGGGTAAAAATTAAATGAAACATTCTTTTGACACACTGACAATATTTTTTTGACAAACTTATAATGAAATAATCTACTTTTTGATCTCACATACGAATCCCGACTATCAAGATTTCTTTAAACTCAAGGTTACTACTCATTATCACCTAAAACTACCGTTTTTAAGCAAAAAATAGGAATATTTCCTTGTTTTGACACTCTTGACGATTTTTTTGACACACTTCTGGTACAGTTATCGAACATATCGTCCTGACGGTTATTTTAATTGAGTGTACCTGTTTTTAGAAATAAAAATTTTTGAAATCCTTGCAGCGGTTTTCTAAATTTCGTAGGTGGTGACGGACGACCGACCAGCAGACAGATATACATTTTTTTTGCTGTTTTAAAATCGTTATGACCTGAAACGTTGAGAAATGCCCTAAAAAGTGGGGGTAGGAATTTCACTTTTGGCTCGAGAATGTAATACTTATGTCTTTCAGACCGAAGTAATTGAAAAAAATTGTATTCCCGAATAGTTTCGTTTAATAGCCAAAAAATTCAAGTTATACAATCCCAAGTAGGTTTTGCCAGACATTGACATACGGCCAAGCACTGGTCCATTAATGGTTAACAGTACTTGGCTATTGTTGCTGGGCCAATACTAGAACCAATCATAGGCCGATCTATGGTTTACAGAAAATAGCCAGTATATTGTTACCTTTGAATGGCCAAGCACTGGCCCATGAATGGTAAATATTACTTGGCTATTGTTATTGGGCCAGTACTGTAGCCATGAATTTGCCGATCTGTCATTTTTTTTTAAATTTCACTAGAGTATTATCCCTTTTAGAAATACATAGTTTGAAAAATTTCACATATAGTTTAGTTATCGCCTTGTCAGTTGAAAGACTATGGTAATAAAGAAAAGGTTGGTATATGTTTTAATTTATTTTCATTTCTATTTTATTTTAATTATTTTGTAAATAATTTATTTAAATTTATGTATAAAAAATATTATTTTATATTTTTTTTAATGGTGGAGTCAGGGCGGTGTTTGCCATTACTCAGCCAATCTTGCAACTGAATCAGTTGTATGGGGAGTTTTGAGTTTTTTCCGTCATTTTTACTTTATTTTAAATTAGTTTGTATTTAATTTATTTAAATTTACATATGATAATAATGTATATTTTTTTAACGGCTCAGTCATGGTTGCCAGTATTTGGCCCAAGAATGGCAACCATTTATTGTCCGAAGTTATCATCCAGTAAAATTACGTTAATGGCCCAGTCGTGGTTGCCAGTACTCGCCCATTGCTGCATTACTGGCTGCCAGTAATGGACCATTATTGGACCAGTTGTACAACCTTGTATGGGATACAGCCACTATTATTGATCTCAATGAATTGGAGGTAGAATGTCGATCAGAATTGATTGATCAGCGATTGCTGACAAATGTTATCTACAAATATATTGTAGGTGGTGCGAAGTTCACCGAGTGGGTCTTCTAGTAAAAATTTGTAATTTTAATTTAAATCAGTGCTAGTCGGTGTACAATATTTTTAGTTAACCTGTTTTTTGCTAATACAATAAGATTTGCTGATTTACCCACACGTGAGCATGCAACATATAGTTGCCCATGGGAGAAACATGGATTTGCCAAGTCCAAGCCACCAATGGACATTGTTTGTCCTTGAGACTTATTTATGGTCATGGCGATAGCCAAACGAATAGGAAATTGAAGTCTTTTGAATGGTATTGGAGAATCTTATGGTATCAATGGAGAATCTGATGGTATCAACTTTTTATTATTATTTTTTAATATCAGCACAATGCTTTAAACTGTAGCTAGCTTCATTCTTTATTGATCATGAGGAAAAAGTTAAGAAATTTTAAACTTTTTCAATTTTAAAAATATATTTCAAAAATAAATTTTTTTTCCTCAAAATAAATTTTCATACAAACTTGGTAAAAGTAATTTCATTGTGCATGCACTGTAATGTTTTGGGGGCTTAAACTGTTTCTAAACGTTAAAGGCTCAAAATAGCTAAATCGTTTTTATGCCTTTTTGGACAATTTATTAACCTGTCAAAAACGTCCATGAAATAATGACTGTCCATGAAATAATGATTTTAAGTGGCGTTTAAAAGTAATATTAGAAAAGAAGTAATAAATTATGTGCAATACCTTAACAAACTATTGTTTTAATACAGATTTAGTGACAATACAAATTAGTTATCATCATTATAGCATTTACTGTTTTTTGTCAAACCAAATTTGAAATTTTCCACCTTCGTGATTTTGAATCTAAAATATAAATAAAAACCAAAAAAGCAAAAAAAACGGAACGACGTGACTTGATTCGTACTCGAAACTTTTTGGTTGATAGCTCATGTTATTGGCCATTACGTTATCTAGACGTATTTACTACTAACCGTAATTTTGGGTATTCATAGAGAAATCATTAAAATTAATAAACTTTAAAGTCGTGTTGTCAAAATTCTACTGACTTCTAATGAATTTTAATGTTTTTGAGACGTTCGGTAAAGTAGATTTTTTCTGTATTATTTGCCGTGACTCATTTCTCAAAAATGCCGATGAAATTGAAATTTAGTCGTTTTTCGCAGAAATATTATTTTTTGTTTTGCTTTATCTTCTTCTACAAAAATTAAATTACGAAAAAACAAATATTGAAAAACAAATATTACATGAATTTCAACACCACAATCTGGCAAAATTTATTCAAATGCGATAGCAGAGTAAATTGAAATTTTTGAGTCAATTTGCAGATTCAATTTCAATTTCATCGATAATGGACCACGGCAATTATTATTTTAAATAAAATTACTATTTTTAAACAAATTTATTAGTACTTACACAATTTTAATTTATCCTTGTAAAAAACTTATTATTTTGAAGTTAAAAATAATAATAATTAAATGATACACAACACAATTCAAAAAAAAAAATAATTCACAAAATAGAAAGAGCTATGCGTTAAACTTCAAAACTGTATCATTATAACAAAAAGTTGAAACCAACAGTTTTTGGCCTACGCTGATGATTTAAAACGTCCATGATGAAGTTGTGTCACTTACGTTAAATGTGTTTACGAAATACATTTAACATTCAATTCGCAATTAAAATATATTAAAACTTTTAATTGAGATAAAAACTATGCTATCGAGTATATATTAAGCGTAATATATAAAATATTATTCTTAAGTCACTCAAACATAAAAATTGCCAAAATTTCCCATACAAACTTGTATGAAAAATTTAACCTATTTTCGTATTTCTTTTACGGAGGACAGAAGAAAATAAAGTATTTTATATATTATGCTCAATATTGTCAGTAATAGTTCATAAAGAAACTTAAATTATTTAATTGTAGTATAATGAGAAATTTCATAGATAATTTTTTTTTGCTGTCAGAAATTTTATTTTTCATTCATACAAACTATGATATTTAAACAGTAGGCTTTGCTTTAACTGTCGGCAATTCTTCTTGTCGTCGATAATTTTGCTTCGTCGTTATGAAAATTCTTTGTTGTCATTTTTTCTTCTAACAAAATGAAATATAATTTCATCTTAGTAGGCGCATAAATTTGTAATTTATTTTTGACAAATAAACAAACATGCAAATATTTATGAATGAAAACGGACATTTTTATTATTTGCATTTTTACATAATTTTGTATTATTAAATAATTTGTAGAAAAATTTTATTTAGAAACTAATAATTATCTTTTAAACAAAATTATAATTAAAAAAAATTATCTCATTAAATACCACTCTTCATTGAAATTTTTGTCTAAAATTTTTCAATTTTACTCATTAAATTATTTTTAAGCAACACTGCTCAATCAAACCACTACTTAAACCACTCGTCCTTCGGACTCGTGGTTTATTGTGCGCTTTGATTCGCAGTGTTGCTAAATAATTTAATTCGTAAAATCAAAAAATTTTCGAAAAAATTTCAATGACTCGTGGTATTACAACCGATAATTTTTTTTTGCTGTCAGATATTTTATTTTTGATTCATACAAACTATGGTATTCAAACAGTAGGCTTTGTTTTTGCTGTCGGCAATTCTTCTTGTCGTCGATAATTTTGCTTTGTCGTTATGAAAATTCTTTGTTGTCATTTTTTCTTCTAACAAAATGAAATATAATTTCATCTTAGTAGGCGCATAAATTTGTAATTTATTTTTGACAAATTCAAATCAGATATTTTATTTTTGATTCATACAAACTATGGTATTCAAACAGTAGGCTTTGTTTTTGCTGTCGGCAATTCTTCTTGTCGTCGATAATTTTGCTTTGTCGTTATGAAAATTCTTTGTTGTCATATTTTTTTCTAACAAAATGAAATATAATTTTATCTTAGTAGGCGCATAAATGCTATAAATTTGTAATTTATGTTTGACAAATAAACATAAACAAGCAATCATTTATGAATGAAAACGGACATTTTTATTATTTGCAATTTTACATAATTTTTTATAAGCTGATAATTTGTAGAAAAAACTTTATTTAGAAACTAATAATTATTATCTTTTAAATAAAATTATAATTTAAAAAAAATTATCTCATTAAATACCACTCTTCATTGAAATTTTTGTCTAAAATTTTTCAATTTTACTCATTAAATTATTTTTAAGCAACACTGCTCAATCAAACCACTACTTAAACCACTCGTCCTTCGGACTCGTGGTTTATTGTGCGCTTTGATTCGCAGTGTTGCTAAATAATTTAATTCGTAAAATCAAAAAATTTTCGAAAAAATTTCAATGACTCGTGGTATTACAACCGATAATTTTTAAAATTATTCAAGTTGTGTTTTGAATGAAATCCCATATAAATTTTATTGAATTTATTTTCTTTTCCCCCTTTTGCAGCGCCAAAAGAAATTTAAATTATTTAATTGTAGCAAAATGAGAAATTTCATAGATAATTTTTAAAATTATTCAAGTTGTGTTTTGTATGAAATCCCATATAAATTTTATTGAATTTCGTTTCTTTTCCCCCTTTTGCAGTGCCAATGCAGCAAACACCGGAACAAAATAATCGCTCAATAACATATTTGATAGTCTATATGGGCCCTACATGGATGATTAAAAAGTCGATAAAGCAGGTTTGACAGTAAATTAATTAATTTACGCCGCCATCTGAAAGTTTGCTTATGAACTATCCATATTTAACATTTAATTCGTAATTAAAAAATATTTAGGCGTTCAATCAAAATAAAAACTATCCTATCTCTCAAGTTAGACCATTATACACACACTGAACACAATTTTATTAAGATTGGTTACGTTGTTGCGGAGTTTATCGCGGACAAACATCGTGACATGTGATTTTTATATATATAATAAGAAGATATATATATATATATATATATATATATATATATATATATATATATATATATATATATATATATATATATATATATATATATATATATATATATATATATATATATATATATATATATATATATATATATATATATATATATATATATATATATATATATATATATATATATATATATATATATATATAAATATATATATATATATATATATATATATATATATATATATATATATATATATATATATATATATATATATATATATATATATATATATATATATATATATATATATATATATATATATATATATATATATATATATATATATATATATATATATATATATATATATATATATATATATATATATAATTTTTTTTTTTTTGATTTTCCGTCTCGCTTTACATATTTATATAGTCGTTATAGTCGTTATATAGTCGTTTGGCATCAAAATTTTTCCGAAATTCCGTGACGGACATTGCAATAGGTAGATTTTTATATGAAATCTACCTAAAAAAGCGATTAGTAAGTGATAAAGTATTCATATAAGATTATTAATTTAGAATGAATTCATATCACCAATAGCAAAATTTGCATCAACTATGCAAATCAAATTTTCTAAATTCGAACCCAAATTTTCTATATATGCAACAATTCCACCATATTCCCCGAATCTTGAAAGCCAGTTCAAATAATAGAATTTAAGCAGCATTTTTTCATGCATCTTGCGCACAACACCCCATCTTTCTGTTACTGTTACGTTACCCAAATAGTAAATTCTGTGAACAATAATTAATTTTAGGTCCTAAGTTTTTAGTTTGCTTATCGCAAAACCGTATTTTAATATCAAAGGTTAAAACCTCAATGTCTTTAAATATTACTTCCAATGTTATTTGTTATATAAGATTAAAGTTAATCTTAATCTTAATCTTATGTTATATAAGATTAAAGAAATTGAGAAAAACTGTCCTCGAAATAGCTTTTTATGCATTTTAAGCAAAGTATTCGCATGCGTTTTTATGTGAACAAATAAATACTACATAATGTTTAGTATAAGAAAAACTCTCCCTTCAATAAATATAATTAGATCACATAATTATCAATGAAATTTATTATTTCATAACAACAAAAATGTAAACAAAACAGATAACGTTACATTCATTCCCATCAATCCATCATAAAATTTTTTGTTTTTAAAACCTTTCATTCATGCTTTCTGTTTTTGTCTCATTTTTTATAATTAATATGAAACGGAAAATGTAATTATTATAATTGAAAAAAAAATCGGCGACTTAAAGGTATAGACGAGAAATAAAATAATAAAAATTCTTCTTCATCGGTCAACATAATTATAATAAAATAAATGCAATAATCATGATCGAAACGTCACCTTTCAATTTTTGTTGAAACAAAAAGGTTGCGTCAATTATAAGGTTCATTTGGGACTCTACTTATATCCTTAAATATAAAAAAAAGAAATAATACATGCTCAGGATATCATCCCAATAAAAATTGTGGGCGACCTATAATTTTTTATCCATAAAATTTATTTTGTTTCATACACAAACCTTGTCATTAGAGGTCATTAACGAATCCCAAGTAAAATTTCTATTTTTGGTAGTAGCTCTGTATATTGTCTTAAGTTTTATTTCCTAACATTCGTGTTGTTTTGAAATAATGCTGTTGCGTTTGATTGTGCCCGCATTTCCGAATAAAAAATTTTTATTTTTTTTTATTTGACCGAATTAAAAAATACGGTCTTTTCCATAATGTAATTTTAAATAACATTAGAACTGTCATTTCATTAGTAAGGAGATAGGAAATAGTTAACTTGAGGGTGGTCTTGCAGTACAATCAAAAACCTTCATTAATGCATTGAAATATAATAAAAACTAGACTAATGTTGCGCCAAGAGTATCAACAATGTAAACATACCACTTACCAGTAGTAATTTCAAATATGGATGATAGGTATTTTATTAGTATTAGTATTAGTATTAGTATTAGTATTAGTATTAGTATTAGTATTAGTATTAGTATTAGTATTAGTATTAGTATTAGTATTAGTATTAGTATTAGTATTAGTATTAGTATTAGTATTAGTATTATTATTAGTATTAGTATTAGTATTAGTATTAGTATTAGTATTAGTATTAGTATTAGTATTAGTATTAGTATTAGTATTAGTATTAGTATTAGTATTAGTATTAGTATTAGTATTAGTATTAGTATTAGTATTAGTATTAGTATTAGTATTAGTATTAGTATTAGTATTAGTATTAGTATTAGTATTAGTATTAGTAATAGTATTAGTATTAGTATTAGTATTAGTATTAGTATTAGTATTAGTATTAGTATTAGTATTAGTATTAGTATTAGTATTAGTATTAGTATTAGTATTAGTATTAGTAATAGTATTAGTATTAGTATTAGTATTAGTATTAGTATTAGTATTAGTATTAGTATTAGTATTTGTATTAGTATTAGTATTAGTATTAGTATTAGTATTAGTATTAGTATTAGTATTAGTATTAGTATTAGTATTAGTATTAGTATTAGTATTAGTATTAGTATTAGTATTAGTATTAGTATTAGTATTAGTATTAGTATTAGTATTAGTATTAGTATTAGTATTAGTATTAGTATTAGTATTAGTATTAGTATTAGTATTAGTACTTAAAGATTTATTCCTGAGTCCTTTACTCATCCCTGTTCTGATTGTCTTTAGTGATGAGCAGCGTCAAATTAAAGATTGGGGCAACCTGCGATATGGTCCAGGGCTGCCAATCTTGAGCGGGGGTGATTTTTAGAATACATTACAAAATATCTTTTCTAAATAAAAATAATTTTAAACTCTAGGTAATCGACAACCAAAATGGCGAGAGTAATTTTAGTGAATTTATAAGATGCGTATAGAAACACCACAATTTTTATAAAAGAGAGGTAGGGCGGTCAGATGGGGGTTTGGAACAGGGTGGCGAAGATTGATATCCCGGACCTATGAGGACTAACGGAAATGGTTCATAAATAAATATTACTCTTGTCTGTGGATCTTGTCTGGATGCAGAAACCATTGCAATGCGGTAGTTTTTAATTAGTTTAGTTAATTCTATATATTTGAAACGGCCGTGAATTAATGATTTTTGTCATTTGTGACTGCAAAAAGCAATTATTGAATAAAACCACAATATACATAAAATCGCTATATGTTTAAACAGTTCTGTGTTCGTTTTTAAGTAAATGTCAAAAATGTATCATGCAAAGTACTAGTCAATATTAGCATGTCTCATATTTCTTATTCTTTAAATTCAGAATACAGAACTAAATACATTTTTATATTAAACAAATTAAAACTACAAACGACTAAAACGAGAGAACGACAAGTGAATGCTGTGATTGACTCAAATTGGACTTAATTTATTCTTCCTTTTTCAAAAAATAAAAAACAAACAAAAACATAACTGTACACATAAAATTTAAGTTGCTTAGACTTAGCATCATAATATATATAAATATAATCGTCATAATAATATTTTAATCATTGCAATACGAAACCATTTAAATACTATTTGTTTGACGAATTTTCTTTGAAATTGTGGTGTTGATTTTTGTTTTTAACTTTGTTTTATTGGAGCGTTTGTAAGCGTTTAGTTCACCTAGCACTATATATGTCTAACGTTCTATTGTGCTCTCTTTGACTGTTTTTACACAGTTACCATCCAATACCATTACTGCGTTCGTTATATAATTAGCTTAAAATAAGATGATTACCTCAATTGAAGTGCATCTTACTGTAGATGAAATTGTTTGTTTTCCCTCATCGGATTTTTGCGTCTACGCCTAACATGGCAGGATATTTGAAACTGATGAGAACCATCGTATTTGTGCCTGAGTTCCAGAACTTGAATGTGTCGGAAACAGTTATACATCTGCTTTTGAAGTTTGACTTGGAAGTTCAATGCAAGATTTGTTGTATTTTATTGAATAGTAATCTTCACAAACTTTATTCACATTTATAGCTGCAGCCTACCCACGTAAATTGCCAATTTGAGATCAGACGATCCTTATTCGATATCAACTGAAAGTCTGTCAATATTACTGATAAAAAGAAAACCGAAAACCCAATAATAATAAATTACATTAAGATTATTTTAATTTAAGAAAAATTGCTCAATTTTTAAAATTAGTATAATTTAAGGGACATTTGAGGACAGACTTCGCTTTTTATGGAATCATCAAACGCAAACAAAAAACAGCTTAAGCAAAAATTGCTAAAAAATTTAATGTTTAAATTTAATTAATTAAAATAATAAAAGCATATTATTAACGACCAAAGTAAGAATAGTGAATATTTTTTTCATTACTATCTACAATTAAAGAAAGTCGGTCAAGTGCGAATAAAATTCGCTCGCCATGGGGTTTTTTTCCAAATACTTCCAAATACTTCGACTAAGGCGTATTTCTTAAAACCCCTGACATCGAAGTACAGTAAAACAAATGAAAACAACTTTGTTTATTTTAAAACACGCTATCTTGTGTGGATAGGTTAGTTTCATACGGATCTCAAATTTTTGATCCTTATAAGGTTATAATTTACGAGATAATCGATAAAATTGAAAAACATGTTCCAATCTCGCCGGAACCCGAACAGAACCCTAAAAATAAAACAAATGTTAATATAAAAGAAACAAACTCATTAAATAGGTGTCTCCAATAATGTTTTACAACTATTATATGGGATGTCGCTATAATCGGTTGAACATGACTTTAGTAGAATAAAGAATTTAATAAAAAAGAATAATAATTTGAAGCATTTTTACTAAAAATGCTGGAATAGTGATTATAGGACGACAATTGGGTTTTTCAAGTTTTTGAGAACATTTGTAACGAAGTAGTCAGTTGATCAACGAAGTAGTTGTGTAATTCCCTTAATTTAGAGACGCACTACTTTCTCACACGCATTAAATTTTCATTAACGAAAACCTCTGTAGTTATTTTCGCCTTTAATAAACATTATTTCCTACAATCATTATGATTCAATATTTTTTTATGTAGTTCTTTTCCAATTTTAATACCCGTTGGTTGTAAGAATTCCTTAGTGGGAGCAAAGATCTAACGAAGAAAATTACCCTAGAAACAAACTAACTTATCGTGTTTATCGATTTGATATTGTGTAACAACGGCGTGACTTTAACTATAAATACGTGGCTGAAGACATAGAATTGCTCTTATTTCTTTGATCATTATTCTCGTAGATATCAAAATTACGGAATCTATTTTGAATTCACGTTTTTTCTCATTAAAATTGAGTAGTGAAAATTTTAATTAAACTCAAATTTTATTTTAGTTCAATTGGTTCAATTTTTTTTATTAGTACCAATTCGCGTAGTGCAAATTTAGTAAAAATATATCTGTTTGTGCCGTGTTAGCAAAATTAAAATCAACCTTACATATCTCTGTAAAAAAATCAATATGTTGGTTTGTACTGTAAACAAACAAAACCCTTTTATTCGAATTTATGTCTAAGAAGAAGACAGCTGTTTTTGCTATATGTGTTATTATGGTTTTCCATATTATTCACTGTTTGTGTGCTTTTGTCATACTTTTTACTGTTTATTTTTAATTTTATTTTATTAATAATAATATAACCTTCCTTATAGTAACAATTTGATTTTATTTTACAGAATATCGATTTCAACTTACGTCATCCTCTGTTCTTAAATTATTATTATAATTTTGCTTAAACTATTACTTATATACTATTTCAACTGCTGTTGTTTATTATTATGTCATATATTTTGTTAGTTTTAGTGTTGATTTTATCATTTAAAATGTTGTTATTGTTTTTATGTTTATATATTTCTATTTCTTCCAATCTATCTAGATGTTGTCCTTTTCTTTTTTTATGTAATATGGTTAAATTTGTGTTGATATTGGTGTATTTGTGTTTTTCTATTTTCAAATGTTAGACATGTTAATTTCATTGGTGTGCTCGATAAATCTTTTTTTGAACGACCTCCCCGTCTGGCCTATATAAAATTTACTGCAGTCGTCACAGGTAAGCTTATAAACATCTGTGTCTAAGATTTGGGTTTTTTTAGTTTTTAGGTAGTTTTTTATTTTATTTTTGTTTTTGTAAGTCGCAATATATCCATATTTTTTAAAGTTTTTTGCATTATTTTGAATGTTGTTTTATTGTATGTTACGCCTACGTATTTTTTACCTGCTAAGTTTTCTTCATTCTTCAACGTTGTTAGGGTTCGCAAATTTTTCTTGTTTATATATTTTCTATTTAATGTGTCGATCATTTCATTTTTATATCCGTTTTTACTGGCTATGCATTTGATGTTGTTTAGCTCATCTTGATAATTTTCAGCATTCATAGGTATAGTGTTCAATCTATTGATCATGTGGTTGTAGGCAGCTAGTTTATGTTGGTATGGATGATGTGATTTGATATTTATTGTTTGATCCGTTTGGGTTGGTTTTCGGAATATTTTGAATGTGTGTTTTGAATCTGCATTTTTGATTGATAAATCCAAAAAGTTTATTGTGTTATTTTCTTCATTTTTTAACGTGAATTTAATGGAAGGTTCTATGCTCTTTATGTATTGGTGTAATAGGTTAAGCTGTCTATTCGTTCTTTTGAATAATAAAATTATATCATAAACGTAGCGATACCAATAAATGAGCTGTTTTTGGTTTTTGCTTTGGCTGACGTCTATACGTGGAATGTTTTTGTGTAAAAATTTATTTAATAATAAGTAAAAAAACAACCAAAGAAACTAAACCTTGGATTAAATTATAATATCATGGTAAATATTAATTGTAGTTTTTTTGTAAAAATAATATTGAAAAGCTGTGATAATAGCTGTTTTTTGAGCTGTGATAAATGATAGTTGTAATCTTAACCAAAAGTTTTTCAAACTCTGTGTTGTTATAAGTTACAAATATATGTGAAAAATAAACAAAAAATTTAACAAAAACTGTTACCTATAAATATCTGAAATCAATTATTTAAATTGCTTGTTGAGATAATGATACAAATAGATGTGACAATACAATAATAATTATATCTACACCCAAATCTTTGTGATTTCTCTGTTTTAACATTTGCATCAAGGTGGAGTGACCCAGTGAATAAGTCGGGAAGGTAAATTATAATTAATTTCAGATACCTTACCGCATGCTACATCCCGTGTGCTGAATATCTGGATACATTTCCGGGGTAGCCATTTTTTTGTGTGTGGATATACGTTGGTATCAGCATACCTGCTGAGTGTTTTCGATACATTTCCGGTAATATAGAAAAATAAGAAAATCACTACTATCATCAACAAGTTGGATTGTAACATTTTCTTTACAACGTCGTCGTGATCCTGATGTCGGAACTTACCAATTTACGAACTGGATGAAAATGAGCGACTAAATTGAACTACGGGAGTGGGATCTGGACAAGCTATGGGGTGAGTCCTTTTAAATCTATATATTTGAGGGTGTGTATGTATGTATGAATGTGTGCGAGAGTGCATGTACGTGTGCGTGTATGCACGGGATGTGTATGTGTGGGTGAATGAACCTATAAGTAAAGCCTTGATAATTGTTTCTTTCCGTAAGTAAGTCTGCAGGTTGTAAATTGGCATTGTAGGAGTAGACGCATAATATTTATATGTTTTCTTTATTTAAATTTTAATTACGGCATTATTTTATGTGATTTAGTCATTTGTTGGCAATGGTCTATTGTAGGAAAATATGAAGGATAAAAAAAAGAAATAATAACTAATGGTGAGATTTAATATGTGTTTTGAGTTGATAACAGGATTAAGCTATTTCCGTTACCAGGTTCCTAATAGCACAAATAATGATAATGAAAGTTTAACGACAAAAAATGCAGCTTCTTGAAAAAAATGTCAATTATTTATTTGTAAAATTAAACAGTCAAAAATTATGGGATATACCCGCAACGACGGACTTAGAAAAATTAATTTTATTCGATGCGAATTATAAAGCAACTAATAGTGCAAATAAAATCAAGAATATCAATCAGGATAAATTAAAGAAGTCGGTTGTTTAACGCAAATTGGTCGATCGTCGGTACAACGAAAGGAATTCAATGCTGACAGATATGCGAGAAGTGAAACATATAAGAGCAATCTGTAATAATGTTGTTACATTTACAATATTTCTGGTTTCATATACGATTTGTTATACTTTATCCGAGCATGATTTTCATTTTTATAAGCTGACAAATAAATTTAAAAATAAACTCGACATAGCTTTAATGATATGGTTTGTTTTTTTTTCGGGCTAAACTGTGCGAAGCTAATTCTACAAATAAAATTTTAACTTACAATTTCCATCTCTATTTACCTAAACTACTTCATATTTGTGGGCTACAAATCAAATTAGTTGTTTATAATCTCCCATTTGTAACATATTGTGTAACGCGTTGTTTATAATCTCCTATTTGTAGCATTATTGAAAAGAATAATCGGACTGTTGATGAAAAGTTATGCATTTTTATGAATTATCGACCGTTGTGTGTGTGTCTGGGTATATGTGTGTGTTTGTGAGTGTATGAGGTGTGAGAACGTGTGAATATGTGCTGTGAATGGTAGGGGTTGGGCGTGGTGATCGTGGTTCTTCCACATAAGGGGGTCGCCAAGGTCTACTCATTTCACTTGTGTTTTTTTTCTATCCATTTATTTGGTCTCGAAATACGCGCACAACACTGTTATTTGTAATGAAGCAGCAGGATTTCTTTCTCGACCCCATAGGCTGAGGCTAGCTTGGGGCTAAATAAATCTCACCAGGTGCGCGACCTGCTATGCCACTTCGTTGCTTTGCCACGAAGAAGCTCTTCACTATACATTTTTTCACATATGAAATTTATTTTTTGATCAATTATTCAGATTCGATAACAGGCAAAAAAAAATAAAGACTTCGTAGTTCTAATTATAAAAATATTAAAGAAAACAGTAGTATCCCAACAAACATAAATTCTGTTGTACGAGAAAAACTAAAAAAAAAAATTTAAACGGAAGTGACAAACCGGAAGTTATGATGCAGAACTGTTGTGAACCGCACTAAATGTTTATGAACCAAGATTCATCCATT
This sequence comes from Diogma glabrata, assembly GCA_963693315.1. NCBI lineage: Eukaryota > Metazoa > Arthropoda > Insecta > Diptera > Cylindrotomidae > Diogma > Diogma glabrata. Next base: position 337,800,355 of record OY856186.1, on the reverse strand, counting down.
TCGATTATCAGGTACAGATGTTATTGAGCTTCCAAAATAACAGGTGCTCGGAGGACCCCCTACCACTTTGTTTATTATCGCTAAAAAAACTAATCAGTTCCTTGCCATACATATTTGCATATTTTTGCGATGTGTCATCAAAGCTACTTAACGAACGAATGGAGTATGCTTCCAACAAACATTGAAACAACAAACAGGTGTACGGGAGGGCCCCCACCACTTATTCCACTACTGTAAAAAACTAAGCAGTTCTTTGTTATTTAAGTCTTTATCTTTTTTCAAAGTGTCATTAAAATTGATTAATGAATAAACTCTGTATGCTCCCAACAAACTTTAAAAATCAAGTGTGAGAAGTCAGCAGTTGTATGGTAGACCCCCCGCCACTTTGATCAATGTGTTTTAGGAGATGATAATTATCTTCTTGTACTAATTGGAACCTTTTCCATAAGTTTCATCATAATCACTTCATTATTGTAGGCTGTAGTGTGCATAAAGACACTGAAAAACTTCCAAAAATAAAAAAAAAAAATTTGTACCGGAAGTGAAAAACCGGAAGTTGGGATGCAGAACTGTTGTTAACCATACTAAATGCTTATGCACCAAGTTTCATCCAATTAAGTTATCAGGTACAGATGTTATTAAGATTTCAAAAAAACAAGTGTAGGGGACAACCCCCACCACTTTGTTCACTATCGCTCAAAAACTAATCAATCCCTCGCCATACATGTTTGCAATTTTCTCCAAAGTGTCATTAAAATTCGTTTATAAAAAATATGAAAATCCAAACTAAAACAAGCCATCTTCATCGTACGATTTGTAGTAAAATATATTACCAAGACTGTGTTCTGTGTTCATGCCAAGTTATGTTAAGCTTGCTTAATTAAATTAGTCAACTTTTTAGTTACCAGCAAATTAGAATCTAGTGTTAATAGCAATTTGGAGCACTAAGCTTACAACGAAGATGCCGTCCATTAGTTTAGAGTTAAATTTCTTAAATTTGTTACATAAATTATATAATAAACAATAAATATTTTCTCATTAACTTTTATGCATTAATTACAAAAACTACAGTGTACCAACTATAGCAACTGGTTTTCCAAACGTGAGTTATAGCCAGCACTCGCTACGCTCTTGTTTGGAAAACGGGTTTTCGCACTATAGTTATACACTGAAAAAAACAATTTGGTATATTCTACAAAACGGATTCAACCCAATTAATTTTGTAGAAATTAAATTTAATAGAATTGACCAAACGATTTGAATGTTTGACGAAACAATGTCAAATGTTAAAAACGTATGGTCGATTGTTCTAAGCTTAAGTTGATTGTACAAAATAAATTTGGTTGAATCCGTTTTGTAGAATATACCAAATTATTTTTTTCAGTGTACAATATACAATTTTTGGTACAGTGTTTGAACATTTCATTAAAATTTCAGATCATCTCCAATTTCGGCCAACAGATTAAAAAACGAATAACAAGGTCTAACTTGTACCTTTACGTTTTCGATTATCGTGTACTGAAAAATATTGTGACGCTGCACAATGCATATGCTGACTTCACCACAGCTTTGGAAACATACTGTTCTGGATATATAGTGAGCTAATATCCATCAAATGCTTTAATAAAAGGCTAATTAATGTTATAGATTTCGCGTAGTGCTAATTATAAAAATATTAAAGAAAGCCGTAGTATTCCAACAAACATAAATTTTGTTGTACGAGAAAAAGTAAAAGAAAATTTTAACCGAAAGTGATAAACCGGAAGTTGAGATGCAGAACTGTTGTGAACCGTACTAAATGCTTATGTACCAAGTTTCATCTAATTCGATTATCAGGTACAGGTGCTTTTGCGATTTCGAAAAACAACTGCTCGTGCAAAAAACTAATCAGCCCCTTGCCATGCATATATGCATCTTTTTCCAAAGTGTCATTAAAATTCATTCACGAACGAATGTGGTATACTCCCAACAAACATAAAAAACATGGTGGAGAAAAACACCAGTTATATGGTGGACCCCCAACCCTTTATTCAATGTACTCCAAAAGCTGATAAAATCTTTTTCTTGTTACTTGAATGCTTTTTCCAACGTTTCATGAAAATCGATCGGTATAATTGTAGGCGGAAGTGACAAACCGGAAGTTGTGTTATGCCCACTAATTGTGTGATGTCCAACATGTAGCGTTTGGAAAAGTCTACAATCTAATACAGAACAATTTGATTTCTGAGGAAAGGTGTTGACAAAGGAGTTAGATTTTTGTAGTAACGTCTAACAGTAAAAATAGACCCCGGCGCAAAACACCTTCCCATTTTCCATTCTTGATTGAACATGATCATGCAGTACAAATAACTTTTTGCCTCATCCTTGGTAATGCCTTCATATTTTATACACATTTTCATTTTTGCTTGTACATAAATGTTTTAGTATTGTTTGTTTTACATAGAGTTACATAAGAACCAGATGAGTTGAAAGTGTGTGAACTCATTTTTATTTTAAATGTTTTTAGATACTACTGTCGATGAAAACATAGCTTTCGAAATACGTATTTAGTGAAATAAAACTCAATTTAACAAGAATAAGGTGTTTATTTTTTATTATTATTTGTGCGAACTCTTTTTCATTTTATTGTATTGAATCAGAAAAGAAAAGCTTTAAATGTGTATGAACATTCTTTTTGTTATTGAGATATTTCGTTGTATGTGAACAAATGATATTTCCAACAAATTAAATAATAGCATGATTGTATATGACAGAGGATGACTCTTATTTTTGTTTTTATTGTTCAATTTGGTGAAAACAAAGAAGATATCTTCTGTATGAAACAATCTATGGTTTTAGGTTGTTGTTTCTGTAATTGTATTAATGATATCGAAAGCTGCAAAAACGAGAGGATGGTTATGCAATCAACTTTTTTCTCTTTCGTTTAGTTTAAAAAAATACTACTTTTAGCTGCATATTTGAAAAGTATTGTTGAGTCCGGATTTATAAATCGAATAAAAATAAAAGGGCTGGGATCTGATCGTGAATTAAAAATTAAACTCTAAATGTTAAAGTCGATTTTTTTTATAACAAAGATATTAAAACTAAAATGTTTATTTATTAAATTTGTGATTTTTTTCATATTTGAAATAGAATTCGTTTTGATTATTTTTGTATTCTTACTTACTTTCGAACAGTGTACAAGTTCATCGTGTTGTAAAAGTGTCTTCTTTAAGTGAGTTTGCCCTGGCATTAGTGAATGAAAAATGTCGGAAATGAAAATAAAAGGGCAGAAATATGATTAAATGTTGTGTCAAATTTATTAAGAATAAAATATATCTTCTATATGATGTTTATAAAACAGTGAAAAGGAGTTTACAGTTTCAAAAGTTTTGAAAATAAACGGAGCGATAGATTGCATTACTTCACACAATTTAAAATTGTGGTGAAGTAAAAATAATTTGGTATATTCCACAAAATATGCCAACTCAACAAAATCATTTTTGTATTATAAACTAAAATTTAGTATAATTGACAAAACGTTTTTAACATTTGACAAATGTTTTGAAAAACATTAAAAACGTTTTGTTAATTGTAATCAATTTTAGTCGCTTCTACAAAATTTATTTTGTTGAACTAATATTGCAGGAAACGCAAACATATTCTTTTCAGTCTAGTCAACTTGCAAACATTTTTTTTTGGTAAATTAGACTCCTTATGAGCGTTGAATGCAAATAAGAAATGCAAAAATGCCATGATAAGGTTTTGAAAGTTTTCTCAAGAATCTAATACTTAAGCATTTCAGACCAAAAAATTTGGTCACTGCACCAAACTTTCATAAAAATTCGGTTATCATGACTTCAATCACAAAAAAATGAAGCCATAGCATTCGAATTTGATGTCGGTTCGACCAGGAACATTTGATTGACACCAAAGAAGTTGTGACCGAATTTATTCTTTCCGTGTACAATAAATGCACTAAGAACTAAATTCATAAGAAAGATTTAAAAACTTCCTTCTTATTTTTGTCATTTTTTGACGACGTTTTTTGTAAAAATTAGTAAAAAAATGTCTGGCTGAATGGCAGTCTACCACCAATGTCAAAAAGGGGAAAACTATTAAGCAGATTATAATTTGTTTAATGTGTAAAGACCGCTTCTCCGTTAGCACGAAACACTTGAAACACAGACGACTTTTTGGTTTAATCAACATCTTACTACATCATAGGGTTACGCTGTGGCGTATCGTTTTACGCTCGCATATAAATTCGATTTTTTTTAGTTAAAAAATAACATTTGAAAGCGTTTCTTAGCTTCTCTAAGAGCATCACAAAACCCAACCATTTTTCGGTACAATTAAACCCGCATACATTCCATGATGGAATATCAAAAGAGCTAGCTCTATATATAAGGATTATAGAATATAGACAGATAAAGCGAGGCAAGTGGTAACATCACCAAAATAATACGATACCATATCTGACAGGGCTATTTACAGGGAGCTACATCAAACATCATAGGTCACGTAACATGCGTTGTGTGGTACAAAAACAATGTTATACGTACAATAGTACATTCAACTTTTCAGCGAAGTCGCGATGCAGTGGACAATCAAAGTCGTACCAAATATCGCCAAAGACCCTTCAAAGAAAAAACTAACAACTTTAAAATGGAAAGAGCTACGATGATCTCCTTGACTCAAACAATATTTTACAAATGCACTTAGTAAAAAAAAAACTGTAATTCTGATATCAGGTCTAGGTTCCTTAAAACAAAAACCACCACAGTTCATCCACAAGACTGCAATAGTTATTTTTATGCTCTACGAAAATGGAAACAGCCTCTGCTTCTTCTACATGTTGTTGCCTTTAAAGCAATCATAATAGCGTCACGCAAAAGAAATTTCCGTCGATCGATGAGGCCAGTAATACCAGCTTCACTTAAAAAAAAACACATACTTAAGTATAGTAACATAGAAAAACAACCTTATTTCAACCCACCTTAAAGATAATTTAGACGCGTTTTTTCCATACATTTTTACGATGTAAATTGACCTAAATCGACAAATACCCTTTACGAAATTATTATTGAACAATACCACTTTAACCTTCCAATAACATGCTGTGAAACGGCTATACGGAGAGGATGACAAGCAAAAGTATAGTAAATTTTTACCGGACAAACATCTATTTAGCTAGAAACTCTAACGATTAACGAACTACAGTAAAGAATTCGGACGGTCGAAAATGAATAGCTAAAAACAACTTTCCAGTATGATAATCTATTTGTTGCAACTCGACTTCAAAAACTATTTTTATTGACTAAATTAATTTTTTGGGTTCACCGTACATATATACATCATCAAATTCAGTAAATTCAGTGAGAATTTATGCCCACTTTTTATACTAGCTACCCAGGCTCAACATTCACAATCACGAAAAAGTCAGATATTCAATGTTTTAAACAGGTTTCTGTTTATCTTTAAAAAATTTAAGAAAATTTTAAGAAAAATACCATACCAATAACCAATGGGGCCAAATTTCCACAACCAATAGTTGATGTAATATTTTACGACAAAATCAATTGTAATATGATGAACTACGACTAACTTTGGTTTTGGTTCTGATACACTAAATTATTTCCTCGTAGTCCACAATTTGAGTTAAAACCTTTCACACCAGTTGAAGATAATGCAACTACTTTATAACCCAAAACATTTTTAATCCAGAAACAAGTGCCCAAAATTCTTCTTGTTAAAATGTAAAGAATTGACGGAATCCTCAAAATTTCATTTTACTAAACTTATTTTATTGTTTATTTTCCTTGGTATATTTTCATGAATTAATAATATACACAAACTTAGTTAATTTGCCGCATCTTTTGCATTTACGCAAACACAATAATCAAAATAATATCTAAGCTCAATTCTGCTCTTCTCTTGCGCAAAACTATTAAAAAATTTCATTGTTTTATTAGCCCTGCTATTTAATACAAAAAGCAACTAAAGAATGAAAAACCGTCACAAAACAAGTTTTTTCGTCAAAGTAAAATAAAGTTTACTTCTTATAACGCGCCGCCAATATCATTCTACAAATTTAATACACGTCAGCCAAAAAAATATCTTTTTAGAAGTTTAAACTTAACTATCACAATTCATTGAAAATCTGCCGTAAAAAAACAAAAGAAACAGATAGAGACAAATTATTCAAACAAACCGTCTCACACCATCAAAACACAACAATAAGGTCCTTCAAAATTTAATCAATTATTAATATTGCGAAAATATCTCAGTTAAAACACAATCGGATCGCCCTATTCAGATCACATCAATGCACCTGTGCGGATTCAATATACTCTATTTCGTTATCTGTTCAACGACAGCAATATATTTGTTCTCATTACAAAAAATTAAACAACAACCCATCATACACCGAAATATAAGATCGGTTGAGTTCGAATGAAAAAATATGCATTATGAAATAATAAACTAAAATATGACTTTATTTATACAATGAAACGTGGTATACGGTCAGATATTATTTATGAAATGATCTTAAGCTGTTTGATATTACGGAATGAAGGTATGATCAATGGGATGACTGTTTGGTTTTGGATTTTAAAAGAAAATGTCCACTAATCAGATTTTTGTTGGTCGATACATCAAGACACAGGTTCCCTCGAGTCTGCAATTATGAAAGTTGGGGACAAACTAAACCCAACACAACATTCATCACCTACAATACACGATGGACAATTATATACAAATACCAATTTTTGCTAAAATTCAAAAAAAAATTGTTCTTTATCAAATAGTTGTTTTTCTCAAATTAAAGTATATTTAGTAAATTTATAAAAAAATTTGTATGTATACAACAATTTTACAAAATAAAGTAATAGTAAAGTTTAATTAGTTTTTATTTCAGGTCACAACTCCAGCAGGTGGATTGAAGCAATGGTGGCTTTGTTCATCTTCGTTATTAAGTCAGAAAGAACTTTCTAGTGAAAACGATAGATAACTTATCGGATTTCTTTCACAGCTATCATCTACACCACAAGCAGAACTCTTTCAATTTGAGCAACACTGACAATCAAACCGAACGATCGAAAAGTATACGGATCGAAACCAATCAATATGTACAGAAACGGGATTGTCCCACAATTGTTAAGTAGATCGAAAGTACTTTGCATACTCAATTATAAGTTTATAAAAACCGTTACCCGATAGCCTTATCCAAACGACAAACGCTCGATTCTATCCAATCCTTTAACCTGACACCAGGTTAAAGGATTGGATAGAATCCAATAGTAGAAAAACACCAGCTTGATTGAATTAGATTTAAGACGCCAATTAATTCCAGAATCATTGAGTTTTAGTGAGATTTTTTTTTTATGATGCCTTCTCTACTACAATAACAGTCAATTTAAATTTTTTGACAGGTTTTATTATATTTTTATAGTGACAATTCTACAAGGCAGTTAGGTTGTATATCATTCAAAATTTAAAATAGAATTATTTTTGGATTTCAAAAAGAACTCGAACTCATAACAATATACTTCTTTCAAACCAAATGTTACAATATACTTTCTCTTATTTATCATAAAAGAGCAAACACATGCTTACAACTGTTGTATCAATAAACCATAGCACAACATTTATTAGAAAATGCATAATCCTGTTGTTTATTCATAATAGGTTTTTACATTATCGGTCTTTTTATGATTTAGGTTGACCTCCTGTGGTGACATATATTAAATAAAAAATATTTTATTATTTTATTTATAACTAATCTTATACCTTTATATATTAAAACCAAGAACATCCCATTTCTGCCCTAATCATTTCAACATTGTTAATAACTAAGTGCTAATCATAAACAAAATAAAAATTATATTTCAAATTGATATTTGTTGCAAATTTGAAAGGTTCGTCTATAATCCGACTTTTCAAACGACATTAATGGACAGTAGTACAATACAAATTTTAAGGACTTTTTGGAGGATTGATACTCTTTTGTGTTGTTTTTGTGGGAAAATTTGCAAAACACATTGAGAGGAAGTATATACATAAAGTTCTTTTCGAAGGTTTGATTTTATTTTCCAATCCCAATTTTAGATTGTATTGGCTCGAAACGATTATATCTCCTAACGAAAAATGTAAAATAATTTTTGTTTTGTATAATTAATCATATTAATTCAACTGAATAGAATTTACTACGCTTTATGGGTTATCATATTCTTTCCTCACTTACGGTTCATATATAAACAACTTGATAAAATCAAAAAACAAAATTTTTTGAATGGTTTCTTTTTATTTCAATAATAATTTCAAACTCGTGGACATCGAGAAAAAAAATCAATTTGTTTTATCTTATGATCAAAGTTGAAATTCTTGCAAGAAATAAAAATTTGTTGGATTATTTTATCTTTTACGTCGAAATGTTTTCCTAATTTTTATAAATACAGTACCTACAGTGTTAACTTAAGTACAGTGTTAACTTAATATGAGTTTGAATACCTTAATTGGATCTCACCACATTTTCTCCACAAAGTACGATAACGATCTTGGCCACCTTCATAAATTAGTATCTGGCGTAAGATTTTTTCTGTGTAAAGACCTTTGTCCCGAACAGATTAAAAATCGCCTCTCCAATTGTTGAACTCAATTTTTTTTTCCAATTGCTAATATCTCTTGAAGTTATTCTTTCACCCATCCCTCGATTTACGCGGAGGATACGTTCCATGAGTAAACGTGTAAATCGAAACCGTGTAAAACGAGACAAAAGATTCATATTAAAAAGATAGATAGGTTCCATTCCACGTATTTTCATATTTAAAGAGGCTAAAGAAGAAAGTACAAGAGTAGCGAAATCCGAAATTCTGCGTCCGCGCCGTGCTACCTGGGTAAAGCTGACAAGATTGCGTTGGTGTAGTTCAAAGGATCAAACATCAAAGCAAATACTGATTATACTACATCGTGATGAATCTTTTGCGCTTTAAAACCAATGCAACTCAAGCTTCTATTATCTATGTTAATGGCGTTTCGGAGTGTGCGTCTGTCTTGGAGCAAGCGGCTCTCTTTATAAGCGTGCTAAACTGTTTTTCTGTAAACCTTAAGGTCAAAAGGGAACCATTCACAAAAAGGGCTTAGCACCATATCTGTAAAACTCAATTTGCTGTACACTGGCCTCGGGACATCCCAGAATCATTACAAAAACGACTTCGAAAATGGTACACGGAAAACGATTTAAAAACGTGAATATGCTAAGCCTTAGGAGAACGTGCAAAGCCTTAGAAGACCAGAAAATCTCCAATTACTCACAAACCAGAGCAACTCTAGCGGGCAATTCTTTTACGGTTCAAATAATAAGGTGTAGAACTGTAGCCTTGCAACTTGACTTTTTCAACAGACTCTCATCTCTGTAATACCTTACCCTCGTATTTTCACAGGTGGTCTTATTTACTAATAAGATAAAAGTGCCTGTCACGCCAAGTCTGCCTCTTTTCAGTATGCAGTTGAGCTAATCAGATGAGGTTAAGTTTTTAGACATTATTCTCGACAAAAAGTTAAATAGGAATACTCATTTAAAAAAAATTATTGATAAGGCTGTCATATTTCTTTTTGGCAATGCCGCCGATCTTTTGGACGTTATTAGGGTTTTAGTCCCGAAATCCTACTATAGATTTATACACATCAATAATTTAACCAACACTTGCTTTTGCATGTGTTGTTTGGTAGCCAAAGATGGAGAAACAATACATTCGTGCCAAGTTAAATAAAATTCAGAGAATGGCACGGTATCAGTGGCTCAATGCGTACCACACCAGCACTATCGTTGGGGGCTATGTTCGGTCTGGCACCTTTATATCCATATGTGGAGTACATGGCTAAAAGGGCTGTCTACAGACAACATGTTATAGTAGGAACGTGGGTAAACAGAGGGAAAACATGCGGTCATGGTCACATACTTGACAGATTACGGATAAAGGTGGTCCCAAAATAGATATTCAAAGTGACATCATGACCAAAGTATATAACATTGAGAAGCCCACTGAAATGATCATCTTTTCTAGAGGAGAATGTGAGGGATCGTGGTCCGACTGGTCCTCCAGCAAGATCTACGTTTTCTATACGGATGGCTCACTGTTGAATACAAATGCAGGAGCTGGGTTGTACTTGTAATAACTCGCTCGCACGCACGTATAATAACTCGATCGCGTCTGTAGGGGTAAATAATAAATAAATAAATAAATAATAGATAAATTTGCATATGTTCAGATAGCCAAATAGCTATTAAATCAAGTTGATAGAATTGCCCTGGATGTACTGCCACTTCAAGAACTGAGATGGCCATCAACTGGAATCAATGAACCATACAGGATACATTCTTAACAATCAGGGTAATCAAAAACAGTGGTCATTAAAACGGAGGAGAACTCGTGGTTGGAGTTAACGTGAGATATCACATACCACCGGCAATATCACAGCGAATTATCTAGCCAGGATGATATCTTAGGATTTCTGGCTGATGAACTCGATTCAGCAAACTGTAGCACCCTCAATCTTAGGTGCGTAGTATTGATTGATGAGAGCAAGCTTTTGCTTGCGCGAAGGATCGAGTCTTCACTTAACTCTATATCTTATCTGATGTAGACAGTGCATTATATGATCAAGGAATATGCCACCAACGAAATTATTGGCCCCCCCATATTAGTTTTGCTCCTGCACAGGTCTATCAAAGTCCATTCTATCAAAACAATTACTCTGTCAAGTGAGATTTTTGTACCTTACCCAACAATAGAAAAAGTGCAGGCTGTGATAAAAAAATAAAAATTGTGATAAAAAAATAAAAAGTCGGACAAGTGCGAATAAAATTCGCTCGCCAAGGGTTCCGTGAATGTAAAAGAACACAATATCAAAAATAAATGACATAAAGTTATGTTGTAAAGTCTTTATATCGCCAGACTATGGACGCATAACAGAATAAATGTTTAATCGTAAACGTCTATAGTAAATGTCAATCACATCTACATTGATCAAAAATGTTACTTGAGGTTAAATCTTATCCATAGCTGTTTATGTTAGCTAAAGAAAGATTTAACCAGTATTTTAACGGTCTAAATTGGGAATATTTGTTCTATAAATTAGCGTCGAAATATAGGGTGGTATACATACACTTAAAATAACTTTTTTTCATCAATAACTAAAAAACTGTGCATCGCAGAATTCTAAAAAATGTTGCAATGTTTCTTAAATTAAGTGTTCTTTCAAATGACACCACATTCGTTTGGTTCCAAAAAAAGTTTTTTTGCACTCCCCACACCCATCCCCTAAACACACAGAAATATAATTATTTGAGAGTTCGCTATAATTTTCGTTCAAAATATAGCAAACTTCCTGTCTCCATGAATTTTTTTCAATTTTTTCTGTCAATCAGTGTCGAAACGTAGGGGGGGGAGGTCTGGAATTTGCACATTTCTTAGAATAACTCCAAAACTGTGTACCGCAAAATTCTAAAAAAAATTGCAATATTTTGGAAATTTGGTGCTCTTTCAAATGATACCCCCCCCACTCGTTTGGGTCAAAAAAAGTTTTTTTTACCCCCCTTACACCCGTCCCCTAAACACACAGAAATATAATTATTTGAGAGTTCGCTATAATTTTCGTTCAAAATATAGCCAATTTCCTGTCTCTATGTATTTTTTCAATTTTTCTGTCAATCAGTGTCGAAACGTAGGGGGGGGAACGGTCAGGAACTTGCACATTTTTTAGAATAACTCAAAAACGGTTTACCGAAAAATTCTAAAAAAAATTGCAATGTTTTGGAAATTTGGTGTTCTTTCAAATGACACCCCACTCGCTTGGGTCAAAAAAAGTTTTTTTTTACCCTCTTTACACCCGTCCTCTAAACACACAGAAATATAATTATTTGAGAGTTCGCTATAATTTTCGTTCAAAATATAGCCAATTTCCTGTCTCTATGAATTTTTTCAATTTTTTCTGTCAATCGGTGTCGAAACGTAGGGGGGGGGAACGGTCTGGAATGTGCACATTTTTTAGAATAACTCAAAAACGGTGTACCGCAAAATTCTAAAAAAAATTGCAACGCGTTGGAAATTTGGTGTTCTTTCAAATGACACCCCACTCGCTTGGGTCAAAAAAAGTTTTTTTTTACCCCCTTTACACCCATCCCCTAAATAAACAGAAATATAATTATTTGAGAGTTTGCTATAATTTTCGTTCAAAATATAGCCAATTTCCTGTCTCTATGAATTTTTTCAATTTTTTCTGTCAATCAGTGTCGAAACGTAGGGGGGGGAACGGTCTGGAATTTGCACGTTTTTTAGAATAACTCAAAAACTGTGTACCGGAAAATTCTATAAAAAACTGCAATGTTTTGGAAATTTGCTGCTCTTTCAAATGATACCCCACTCGCTTGGGTCAAAAAAAGTTTTTTTTTACCCCCTTTACACCCATCCCCTAAATAAACAGAAATATAATTATTTGAGAGTTCGCTATAATTTTCGTTCAAAATATAGCCAATTTCCTGTCTCTGTGAATTTTTTCAATTTTTTCTGTCAATCAGTGTCGAAACGTAGGGGGGGGGGGACGGTCTGGAATTTGCACATTTTTTAGAATAACTCAAAAACTGTGTACCGCAAAATTCTAAAAAAAATTGCAAAGTGTCTGAAATTTGGTCCTCTTTCAAATGACACCCCACTCGCTTGGGTCAAAAAAGTTTTTTTTCACCCTTCCCCACCCCAATCCCTTAAAAACACAAAAATATATTTATTTGAGGGTTCGCAATATTTTTCGTTCAGAGTTTATCAAACTTCCTGTCTCTATGAATTTTTTCAAATTTTTCTGTTAATTAGGCTCGAAATGCAAGGGGGGGACCAACTTTTTGTGTCACTTTATTGATAATAATTCAAAAACCATGCATTGCAAAATTCTAAAAAAAATGGTAATATTTCTAAAATCAAGTGCTCTTTCAAATGACACCCCACATGACCTGGTTTTAAATGATGTTTTTACCCCTTAACATTCCCACCCTTTAATAAATATAGTTATGAGTGTCTGCCACTTTTCTATATTTTTCATTAAAAACCTCCTCAATTTTCTATCATTCCAAATATATTTCAAGATTTTCGATGAAGTAGGGTCGGAGTTAATCGGGGCAATAAAACATCCCGAAAACGTCATTTTTCAAAATTATACAAAAAATGGTGAGGTGTAAAATTCCAAAATATATTTTTAAAAAATGCTGAAATGAAGCCCTTTCATATGATACCCTACTCGTCTCGCTAAAAAAATGTATGTTTTCAAAGGCTTTACATCGTACCTCCTTAAAACAAACGAACACAACTTTATTTATTTATTAACCCGCCATCTTGTGTGGATAGGTTAGTTTTATAAGCACCTCAAATTTTAAGTTCATCGGATTAATGGTTCACGAGATAATCGAAATAATGTGAAAAACACGTTGTACTCTCACCAATAGTGTTCCGTATAAAAAACGGAACCCTAAAAACAAAAATTATCAGGTATCGATGGATTCGCCGCAGAACTATTTAAAAATGGAGGGACAGCTCTTGTCTCGCGTATGTACGATCTGATTATTGCAATATGTGACCACGAATATTTGTCTGCTGAATGGAAAACAGCTCATTGTTCCGTTACACAAGAACCGCCTGAAGTTGGCAAATTATCGTGGAATGGCACTGCATATAAAATACTTGGTAATGTCGTATTTATTTTACCTGTTAACTGCTCTTGTTTGCAAAATCCATTATCACTACCATTGTGGTTTTCGTCCCAGACGTTAGCTCACAGATGAATGTTTTGCCTTAAGGATGATTCTGGAAAAATGTTGGAAGTTCAACATAACCATTCACCACGTTCTACGTTCTATCGTTCTACATTGATGTGAAGGAAGTTTATGCGTTTGTTTACCTTGATATCCCAGAGAAACTTGTTTCTCTATGTAAACTCACAACATTGGAATCAAATTTTAGTATTGTAATGGACAGGTATAAGTTTTCGACCTCCTTAAGAGAACATCAGGTGTTCAACAAGGGTATGCACTCGCCGCTATAGAATAAATTCTTGAATACGCCATAAGAAGAAGCCGAATCGAGACAGAAAACTAGATAATATTGCTCAACTCGAACGTTGGCCAAGCAATATTAAGGATAGTTTCTCACAGCTTGAAAGAAATTCCTTAAAAACGACTTGGATTATTCATCAAAACCGACAAAGCGATACTTTTAGCGACATCCAGAAACATATCTCCTGCATATTTGAATACTGGCAACTATAAAGTAGAGTGGGTGGAAAACTTTGAATGCCTCAGGTGTGTGATAAACGACATGCAGATAAATAAAGTTTTCAACGCACACTCCTCATAAAGTTTTTAACGCACACTCAAAACTTCTGCGAAACATCTTTTACGATCATGTAAACTCACAATTTCCAGAACATTAATTCAACCAGTCCTTACCTTCGGAAGTGAAAGCTACTGACTACCATCGATTGTAGTATTCTATCAACAATCAATATTCGAAAGAAAAGTCATACGAACAATTAATGGTCCATATAGAGTTGGTGAAAATCAGTATAGAATTCGAATGAATTGTGAAATCGCACAGCTCCTTGGATTAAGTAATTCGCATTAAATTCAACTGGTTTAAATGGTTTGGTCTTATAAAAAGAGCTCCATATTAGGAAGAATGACAAAAATGGGTCCCAACAACAATTAGTTGGTGTTCGTTGGAGAGAACGACCCTGACAACAAGCATGAGGACATCACCCAATATCACCTTCATGATATAGGGTGTCGAAACTGAATGGAAACTGATTGCCGAGATGGTTGTAACGTCAGAAAGAGAAAAACCTTTTGAACAGATTAAAATACGATAAGTTTGTTGCAACAAGAAAATTATAAATGAGACCAATTCTGGTTTAAAGAAATGTATTCCAATTTTTTTTTTATTATTGAGTCCCGCGTAAATCGAGGGATGGGGTATCTTTTCCGTTTGAGTTGCGCATCAAGATTCTGGCTGCAACACATTTCAGATTGAAACCATTTGCACCACTTCAATTAATTTGCATCCGTTACATTTGTTACCTTTTATACATTTCCCGTTCGATTAAACGTGTGCATTGTTTTGCCTCTCTTTTTCTCATATGCAGTTTCGATGATGGTTCTGAATTTGCCTCAGCACTGAATTGTTGTTCATCGTGTATCTTGTGTTATTCAACAGTGGTGGTATTTCAAAACTACTAACATTGTGATGAACACTGGACCTGCTAGTTAAATTCACTTACAGGAAGCAATCGGAGGACTGCGTGCCAATCGAGGTTTTGTTCCAGCGAGCTTCAGCCATGTGTGTACGAGAAGTAGGCGAAAAAAAACGAAAATAAGCGAAAAAAAGCAGGGGCTCTGACTACGACCCCGACAGTCAACACACATACACACCAATAAAACTACGAGTATTACATTTAAAAACGATTAATGCTGTGTGCCTCACACTAGTATTTTTTGCTAAATCACTGACTTTTCTAAATTAATTGCTAGTGCACATATGCTATTCATAGATGTCGTATCAAACGTACAACCTGTGCCTGACCCCATATTTAAATTAGAATCTTTTTTAATGTCAAAATTTGTAAACATTGTCATAATGGAGGGCGATAATGAAATTGTATTTGGGAGCTTGTTTTTTTAAAATACTTACATCATACCGTATATTTTCTTTTGTATAAATTTAAATTATTTTCCATTTTTTTTAAATAGCTGTTTTTAAATATATTGACGTTTCAATGAATTGACAACTAAATTGAAAAGCAAGCTGACGAGGAGACTATTCGTCCGCCGCCTGGTGGTCAATAGCGCAACTTGGGTTTGAAATGAAAAGTCACTGATTTAGCTCAAAAAGTTGGTGTGAGGCACACAGCATAAATAAAGGTTTCACTAACCCCATGATTGCATCGGATTCAACTCTTCATGCCCACATTGATTAAGCACTAACGACCAGATCTACTTTCACAATAACGCTAATAATGTTGCACCAAGCACTTATTAATCCACAATAACGGTGGACTGTTGATTAAATATTTCAATCATAAACAAACGAGATGGGACAATGACGGAGTACTGAAAATATCCTTTGGTTAGATAAAGCTATACAAACGCTAAAAGAGGAAGAACTACTTTGACTTACCAAGCTCATAGCTTACCTTCGCAGCTGCTTCAATGATTCAATTAATTACTCGGTACCCAATACCTGAGTAAGCTTTGGGAAATTCAATAGACCATCCTGAAAAAATCAATCTTGCGATACTGGTGCTTATCCTTAGTCCAATATCGAGGTATTGTTGTAACAATTGTTAAAAATTGTTAAAACAAAATGATACGTTTCTTTACACAAAAAATTGTAAATAACTTTACAAGAAAAATTCTTGGTCCAGTGTACAAAAGCTAAAGAACAAGTATTTTTCTTTAAATATATGTTTTATATTTTCATATGTAAAGTTGATTAATCTGCAGAATTTGCAAATAATTTAACGGCAATTTTTTTTTGATTATGTACGACATTATGTACATCGAAATCAAAAACAAGGTATATAAGGTTGGTTGATTGGTATATTGTGGTCAGTCGTTTCGGTAATTTATTAGAAATTGGAAATAAGAATTTTGATGCTAGTGGATTAATTCGGGTGCCAATTAATTAAAATGTTTTTGAATTTTGTTTAAATTCGTTTGTTTTAATAAAGTTCATTTTGAAAAAGTTCAATAAAGTTTAGTAATTATTTTTAAATTTGTGGTTTGTTATAGTTTTGCTGGTTCAAATAGAGTTTTCATTTACTGATTTTTTTTTCTCATTGGAGTTTTTTTTGATAGTCTGATTGTAAATGTTAAATAATAAAAAAAAAGGGAGAAAGAAAAAAAATTATATATGTATATAGTGACAGTTAATTAAATTACAAAAAAAGTAAACAAAGAAAAGAAAATTACTTGTGTTGTATTGTATGCCATTATGTTTAAATAGTTTTAACTTAATACCGATAACGAAATCAGTTTTTTTGATGTAATATCGTCTTCACCATTTAATTATATACAACGAAAAATTTATTCAACTGATCACCAAAGAAAAAAATTATCTTACCTTTTTGTTGTAATATCATCCTCATCATTTCATTAAATACAACAAAAAAAATTCTATTCAACTGATCACCAAAAATAAAACGATCTTATTTTTTTTTGTTGTCATATCATCATTATCATTTCATTATATGTAACAAAAAAAAAAATTTTTTTATTCAACTAATCACCAAATACAATATCATCATATTTCATCATATCAATATCATCATCATCATCAATTACAAATAACACCACTAAATCAACATTCAATATTCGGCCCATTAAAGAAAAAAAAAAATAAGAGAAAAAAAATTATATGTGTTTGTGCTTGTCTCATATTAGAATAGAAAAACGGAAATTGTATGGTGATGGGATCTAGCTAAGTAAGTGATTTTTTTTAATTTTTTTTATAATTTTGTTTATCAAATTTCAAACAAATTGAATGTAAATACGAATAATTAAAAATGAATAATTAAATGTATAAATATGAATAGTTAAATCTTTTTGTTGAGAGCGTGAGAGAGGTTGGAGTTCGGCACAGTGACCATGTAAAACCACAAATTTTTCTTGTTTAAATTTTTTTTATTTTTCCGCTCTATCAAGATCCTTCCGTTGTACTGGAAATACCCACACCAGCACTGAAGCAGCCGAAAAATGAGCGGTCCAGTACAAATAACGGAAGAATAAATTTCTGTCAACGTTAAATTACTGACCCTAGTCAATTGTAAAATTGACCCTGGTCAACTGTACGTTACAGTGGCGCCCAAAACAAATATGGCTCAATTTTTTTTGACAAAAGTATTTTTCTTCTTGTTTTTTTTAATTTTTAATGAATGTTGCAGGAGTCTTTTTTCCACTTATGTTGTATTGAGTTTAGATAATCCGGTTGGCAACAATTATTATGTAAAGAAAAAAAGAGAAACAAATAATTTTTAGATTTTATATATAAACGATTTGTCGAAAAACAAAAATTAAATGAAATAAAGTTTAAACAACAAACATAGCGGTGTTATCAACGGAAGAAAGTGATGAGTGTTTATTTTTTTATCCGTCATAAGGCGTTTGAATTTAATAGTAGTTAAATAACTTTTTACTTTTTTTCGTTGGAACAAATATTTTTAAATTTTACTTTTTCTTTGTGGATCAATACATTGTTTCCGTATCAATTTTTATGATTTTCAATATCAAAATCAATAATACATACATATTCCGGTTTCGTAAATTAAACGTTTTGATTTTATGATGTTCAAAAATTGGTTTTGCAATTGAAATTCCTGATTTAAGTTTTCTTGCATTTTTTTTATATTTTCATTTTAGAATCATGATCCAAAATTGGTTGTAGGTTATTTTACTTGTGCATTTTACTGTCGAAACCCAATCTCTCTCGCTCTCTCATACTTAGTAGAAAGTATTAAAGAAATTAATAAGGAACAACTTATTTTTTTTGGTTGTTGTCTTGAATATAGAATATTACATAGTGTTATTTTTGAACTTTACAGAAAAAGATAATAAGTTTTTTTATTATACATACATTCTTGTATAATTAAACATATATTCATATATAATTATACTGTTTTTCTCATTATTTTCTAAATACATCAGCAAAACTGTAGAAACAAAAGAGAAATAATTCTGCAAAATATTTGATTTTTTTTTAATATCTATATACATAAATCTATATACATATTATCTATATACATAATTATATATACTTTTAACATTAATTAGCGTCAAACTGCCTTATATACTTTGTGTTTGTAATAAATTAGGTCCGAAAAGTCGGTAAATTGAATTATTTGAATTTTTTGCGCTTAATCATGGATTATTTGACACTGGAACCAGACGAATTGATGGTTGAGTGCCAGGTTAGAGGTTTGAAAGGTTCTGCCAAGAGCCAATTTGGAAGCCTACTAATCTTATTAAAAGAAGAGTCGGAAAATTCGAAAGAGCCACCGGTAAGACCTCATACGTCAGCACTCAAACAGCCAAAAAGAGAGATGGAACTCTGCTCGACAAAACTCAAAGAATTGCAACAATTGTTATACGACACCGTAGCACTTGAACATGCTGATGAAACCGAGCAGTTCAATGTTATTTTTTCTCGTTTACTACACATACAGGGACGACTACACAGGATTAGTACCTCAAAATCTGTGCAAAGGATCTGTAATAGTTTGATGTCTGCATGTGATGAGCTAATTAAAGTTCTAAGTAAACATCGCGCCACTGAATTAGATAAAAATGAAACCATTCAATCTCTTGGTCGTATTCAGGTAGAAGAATTTAAAAAAATAGCGGAAATGCTAGAAAATATAGCCCTCGAAAACAATCTTTCTTCTACCCCTACCAATATTGCTAGTAGTTCGATAATCCAGACCTTGGCGGGAAACAGGACTCCAGGAAGTCAAGGTGAAACAAACCCTTCTGCAAATGCACCAGGTCCTTCCATAAATACAGCACCAAATCCCTCTACACCAGATGCGCGTAACGTATCTGAAGTCAATATCACGGCCAATATGGAACAGTTATCTGCAATGATTGAAGATGTTAACAGACAATTCAATCGGATGAGCACCAATGCCCATGTCCCTGATAGTAATATTCATAGTAACCCAATCGCACCCGTACAGACATTACCATACCATGGCGATTCTAATCAGGGAGTCAGAGTTAATAGTAACTGGTTACCATCTGCTTTACCAACTGCTCACAATTCCAACTATTCAGAGTCATCCAGGAAGGTTATGGCAGTGATGAGCAAATGGAATGTTACTTTCAATGGTTCCATTTCAGGTATTCCTGTGGAAAGATTCTTATTTAGAGTGGAACATCTTGCTAAGACTCACGGTATTAGTGGAGAAGAGTTAGTAAATGACTTCAACATTCTACTACAGGGTGTAGCTGCGGAATGGTACTGGGTATACGTTGAAAGTTCCGTGATTTTAACTTGGTTAACTCTTAAGGAAGCATTTTTAAATCGTTTTCGTAGTAGAAAGTCTGACTACGACATTTTAAACTCACTAGAGCAACGCAAACAGAAATCAAAAGAAAGTTTCCTCGAATTCTATAGCGACATATTAGCTAATTCGCTAGACTTAAATACCCCACTGGCTGAAATTACCCTTTTACATATACTTAGGAGAAACATGAATTCTGAGCTACAACTTGCATTAGCCGGACATGACATTTTCTCACTAGACTTGTTTGTCAAAAGAGTTGTATCCATTGAAGATACTTGAAAATTATTAGGTTACGTTCCTATGAGCAATTTAAACCATCGCAGATCAATCAACTCAATATCAACAGATCTAACTAATTTACCAGGTTGTTCTACAAATATTTTACCATCTCCGTTAAACGCTAAAAATATGGGTTTTTATCATCCACCTACAACATTGGTATCAAGTAATGAGCCACAGGTAGATGCAATGAGATGCAATAATAGTAACCAAAACGTTAAGTGTTGGAACTGTTTAAAAATTGGTCATAATTTCAAAGACTGTGTCTTGCCCTTGCAGCACAGGTTTTGTTTCGGATGTGGAATGGACTCAGTTTTAAAGCCACATTGTCCTAAATGCAATGCGAATATGGGAAACTGGAGGACGGAAATGAGGCAATATGGGGGGAATCATTTCCGTTACCCAGATGCAACCGCTCCAAAATTGTCGACAGAGGAAGCGGCCAGCAATACAGACCCCGATTTGTGGAGAAAACGACCGTTCAAGTAGACCCTCCTCATTATATTATTACAAAGCCTAACTGTATCAATAACCTCAATCAACAACCTGAACTTTATATCAGACCTAAGCCTCGTACTAGGAATAGGACACTTAAATATTGGGAATACCGTAAAAAAGTGCGAAAATTAATTTCCGAAACCGTAATTTCCGAAAGTATCTCTGCTTGTGATCCAAGACCATATGCCGATATATGTATAGCGCATCTCCCAATAAAAGGACTGTTAGATAGTGGGGCAACTATAAGCGTATTGGGTGCACAGTCTGAACAATTTATTGAAAAACTAAATGTGAAAGTATATCCGTTTTTAACACACTTGGCTACAGCTAGTGGACAGTGCCAACAAATTGTGGGTTATATAAAAGTACCAGTAACTTTTCACAATAAAACGGAAATTTTGCAAATATACATAGCGCCATCCCTAGTGCAACCGTTATATCTTGGCATGAACTTTTGGAAGTCTTTTGGTTTGTCACCAGCTTGCATTTCCGAAATGCACAACTTCAAACAAAACCAAACTCCTAGTGTTGAACCTGACTTTAAACAACACCAGCTAACTTTAGATCAACAACAGTATCTGAATCATATAATAAATCAGTTTCCTTCTTTTTCAAAACATGGCTTAGGACAAACACATATATGGTCACATAGAATTGATACCGGCTCATCCACTCCTATTAAACAGCGATATTACCCTGTGTCCCCAGCGATACAGAAAGACATGTACCAAGAACTTGATAGGATGATTAGTCTGGGTGTTATCGAAGAAAGTGAAAGCTCATGGAGCTCCCCTATATCCATTTCAAAAAAATGAAATGGTAACATTCGTCTGTGCTTAGATGCCAGAAAATTAAACGAAGTGACAGTGAAAGACGCATACCCCCTTCCTATAATAGAAGGTCTGTTGAGTAGATTGGAAAGTACAAGGTTTATCACAAGCTTAGACCTAAAAGACGCTTATTGACAGATACCTCTTGATAAAGGATCAAGAGAGAAAACAGCTTTCACAGTACCCGGACGACCTTTGTACCACTTTAATAGAATGCCCTTCGGGTTATGCAATGCGGCACAAACAATGTGTAGGGTCATGCATAAGGTGATTCCCCACGAACTACATGATCGTATTTTCGTGTATCTCGATGATTTATTGATTGTCACAGCTACCCTAAAGGAGCATTACACCTTGTTAGAAGAAGTCGCGCAGTTGCTGAAACAGGCCAATTTAACAATCAACATTGAGAAGAGCAAATTCCTTCTAACAGAAACCAAATATCTGGGATATATAATTGGCGATGGGTGTTTGAAAGTAGATCCGGAGAAAGTGGAAGCGATATCGTCTTATCCGGTCCCGAAAACAATGAAACAAGTAAGAAGATTCCTGGGAATGTGCGGTTTGTATAGTCGGTTTATCGACAAATATGCTAGTTTGACTACACCTTTGACAAACTTATTAAAAAAAGGCAACAAACTTGTCTGGTCAGAAGAAGCGCAGGTTTCATTTGATGCATTGAAATTAGCTCTTACAAATGCCCCATTGTTAACCCACCCAAACTTCAACAAACCGTTTTTCATACAATGCGATTCCAGCTCTACGGGTGTCGGGGGAGTTCTTTTTCAAAAATCTGAGGATGGAAAGACAGATCACCCAATAGCGTACATCTCAAAAAAGTTAAACGCAGCCCAGCGTAATTATACAGTGACAGAGCAGGAATGTCTGGCAGCAGTAGTAAGCGTGAAGAAGTTTCGGCCATACATTGAAGGGTTTCATTTCACAATAATAACTGATCACGCCAGTTTGAAATGGTTAATGGATCAAAAAGATCTGTCTGGAAGGTTAGCAAGGTGGAGTCTAAAACTCCAGGCTTATGATTTTGAAATTGTTCATGTAAAGGGTTCAGCAAATGTTGTGCCTGACGCACTTTCTCGCGTAAACGCAGATGATATATCAGAGATCTGCCTAAATAAATTACGAGATGTAGATTTAAGTCCACTGCACATTGACCTTAACTCTGAAGCTTTCATGGGAACAACTTATACCGATAGGATAAAGGCAATGAAGGAAAATCCGAATCACAACACCAATCTTCGCGAAGAAGGTGGGAAGCTATTTATAAATCCTTCATTTGGTATTTTTTATACAGATACTGATCTTTCCGACTGGAAATTATTCGTACCTGAAGCGTTAGTTCTTTCTTTGATAATCCAGGCCCATAACCCTCCCACGTCTTCTCATTTAGGTGTAGCTTAAACATTGGAATGTTTGCGACGTTGGTTTTTTTGGCCTAATATGTCAAAAAGTGTCAGAGACTATATATCTCAATGCGAAACATGCAAAAAAAGCAAGGCTGTAAATTTTCAAACTCGTCCCTGCATGGGTGAATATCTTGAAGTTAACCGTCCTTGGGAACGAATCTATGTCGACTTTCTGGGACCATACCCTCGTTCTAAATCTGGCAATACCCACATTTTCATCGTACTGGACCAATATTCTAGGTTTGTTTTGCTGAAACCACTCCGAAATGCCACCTCCGTAAAACTTGTTGAATATCTGGAACACGAGGTATTTAATGTTTTCAGTGTTCCCAAAGTGCTACTATCAGATAATGGGAAGCAGTTTGAGTCCAAACTGTTAGAAAAACTGTTGGAAAAGTATGGTGTGGAACACATGTTCACACCAAAATATTCACCTCAATCAAATGCATCAGAACGAGTGAACCGTTCTCTTCTGGCTGCTATAAGGTCTTATGTTTACGAGAGTCATAAGGAGTGGGACTTACACATACATGAGGTAGCAAATGCTCTTCGAAATGTAGTACACGAATCAACAGGATTTTCACCTCATTTCCTGGTATTCGGTCAACACATGATATCCCACGGTTCAAACTATGAGCTTTTAAGAAAACTCAAGGGTGTGAGCGAAACAGAACTGTCTATTGCCACTAAAGCGGATAGGTTATCTTTTGCTCAGAAATCAGTACTACACCACCTACAGAAAGCATACAAGAAAAATGTCCATCAATATAACCTTCGTAGTCGGCCTAGAAAATTAGTACCTCAACAAGCAGTTTTCGTTAGGAATTTTACAATAAGTGATGCTACTAAAGACTTTTGTGCTAAATTAGGTCCTAAATTTGTTAAAGGACGAATTATCAGAACTATAGGCAATGTTGCGTACGAAATAGGAGATGAAAATGGCAAAACTATGGGAGTTTACCATTTAAAAGACATTCGCTCTTAGTGGGTGGTATAACTGTAACTTATATGATGTTTTTTTAAAAAATTTCGATATTTGTTTTTGATCTGATGCCTCGGCTGAGTGAGTACTCTTATCTAGGGTTTGGGTCTGCCCCGCGCTGTAACAATTGTTAAAAATTGTTAAAACAAAATGATACGTTTCTTTACACAAAAAAATTGTAAATAACTTTACAAGAAAAATTCTTGGTCCAGTGTACAAAAGCTAAAGAACAAGTATTTTTCTTTAAATATATGTTTTATATTTTCATATGTAAAGTTGATTAATCTGCAGAATTTGCAAATAATTTAACGGCAATTTTTTTTTGATTATGTACGACATTATGTACATCGAAATCAAAAACAAGGTATATAAGGTTGGTTGATTGGTATATTGTGGTCAGTCGTTTCGGTAATTTATTAGAAATTGGAAATAAGAATTTTGATGCTAGTGGATTAATTCGGGTGCCAATTAATTAAAATGTTTTTGAATTTTGTTTAAATTCGTTTGTTTTAATAAAGTTCATTTTGAAAAAGTTCAATAAAGTTTAGTAATTATTTTTAAATTTGTGGTTTGTTATAGTTTTGCTGGTTCAAATAGAGTTTTCAATTACTGATTTTTTTTTCTCATTGGAGTTTTTTTTGATAGTCTGATTGTAAATGTTAAATAATAAAAAAAAAAGGGAGAAAGAAAAAAAATTATATATGTATATAGTGACAGTTAATTAAATTACAAAAAAAGTAAACAAAGAAAAGAAAATTACTTGTGTTGTATTGTATGCCAATATGTTTAAATAGTTTTAACTTAATACCGATAACGAAATCAGTTTTTTTGATGTAATATCGTCTTCACCATTTAATTATACACAACGAAAAATTTATTCAACTGATCACCAAACAAAAAAATTATCTTACCTTTTTGTTGTAATATCATCCTCATCATTTCATTAAATACAACAAAAAAAATTCTATTCAACTGATCACCAAAAATAAAACGATCTTATTTTTTTTTGTTGTCATATCATCATTATCATTTCATTATATGTAACAAAAAAAAAAATTTTTTTATTCAACTAATCACCAAAAACAATATCATCATATTTCATCATATCAATATCATCATCATCATCAATTACAAATAACACCACTAAATCAACATTCAATATTCGGCCCATTAAAGAAAAAAAAAAATAAGAGAAAAAAAATTATATGTGTTTGTGCTTGTCTCATATTAGAATAGAAAAACGGAAATTGTATGGTGATGGGATCTAGCTAAGTAAGTGATTTTTTTAAATTTTTTTTATAATTTTGTTTATCAAATTTCAAACAAATTGAATGTAAATACGAATAATTAAAAATGAATAATTAAATGTATAAATATGAATAATTAAATCTTTTTGTTGAGAGCGTGAGAGAGGTTGGAGTTCGGCACAGTGACCATGTAAAACCACAAATTTTTCTTGTTTAAATTTTTTTTTATTTTTCCGCTCTATCAAGATCCTTCCGTTGTACTGGAAATACCCACACCAGCACTGAAGCAGCCGAAAAATGAGCGGTCCAGTACAAATAACGGAAGAATAAATTTCTGTCAACGTTAAATTACTGACCCTCGTCAATTGTAAAATTGACCCTGGTCAACTGTACGTTACATTGTCTACGACTACTTTTTCGTGGAATGATTTGAACTCGTCTTCTGCTAACTTCATCACAACAACAATGACCAATAAAACGAAACCAGACCTGTACGAGTAAACTATTGCGTTCAGAAGACCAGGGTAGCGCAATTCGAAAGGCATGGCCTGCCAAAGATCCAAGTTGGACCACAGATAGTTAAAAAAAAAATATGTCTATAGTAAATTGAGTTCAATTATACCAGCACATGTCAACAATGTTGGCGTTCGCAAGTTTATTTGAGCATCTGTGTACGATGCCAATTGGAGTAGTGGCAACATAGACACCAAAGGCGAGTCTTTATTCCAATATATCTATAAACTAACAACATGGTTATAACTAGCAAGGACATTACATTCATCTTTCAGAAACAAGATCCTGACTTTCACTCAAAGCAATAATATCACCCAGAACTTTACCAGCAACTGGCATATCTTGTCGAAAGCTCCTATAATATGTTCGTAGATACATACCCATGAGTTAATGTAGAACAACAATCGCAGAGTACTTACTCTCCGCTACAATAACCCCAAGAAGGCCGATTAAAATCTCTTCACAACTCATCTTTACGATATAATATAGGATTAGGAATTTTTCAAGATCAACTCCATAATTTATATTCATTTTGTTTTAGTTTGTACTTTTATAACAATGAAAAATAAAAAAAATACTGGTTCTTCCTTTCGCGAACCTTTATTGAGAAGATCTCTTAATAAATTTTCAAACAAAAAATTACATTAACAAAAACCAGGATTTGAATACATAAAATTTAAAGTTAAGTAACAGGAGTTAAGTAACAAGAAAAAAATTATATGAACAAAACAAGCTTAAAACATGTCTCTAAAATCAGTCTTGTGTCTTATCATCCATTTAATTATCAAATGTTATTTTTTATATTTCCTTATTTGAAGCTATTGCACCACTAATATTGTTGTTATTATTATTCAAAATACTGACATCTCTTTTTGATAACGGAAATTTGTGTTTTTATAAATTGAAAAAGACATCTGGTGTTGAATGATGAAACATTTTAATTTTTTTGTTGCCTTTTTATAAAGTTGATTAATTACAAATTACAACTGGCCATAAATCTTTTTTTGAATTCTATCTTTCTATCTATCAGAAAATTTTTTTATTCTATTATATTTAACAATTTCACATAATAACAACGATAATGTCTTTGATAATCTTTCGATACAAATTTGATGCTGCCATAACCAAACAGATTGATCAATGTCTTATTAGCAAGAATTTCCTAACTCTGTTTCCTTATAAATATACATTGATCACTCTCAAAAAAATTCAAAGGCTACAATTTCGCATTTAATAAACTAATAACAATCGCAGAGAACGTTTTTATACAAAGCGACAAAAAAATTTCAAATATTTGTTTTTATGTATATTTTATGGACAAAGATAAGGAGATAGTAAAACAAAAGTTTTTTCTCAGGAATCGAGTTTGGTCTAGAAAAATCGAAAAAAATGAAAGTATTTCAAAAAAAAATTTCACTGAATTTTCGGCTGCTTAGTTTTTGAGTTATTACCAAAACCGAGTGTTTTTTTGTCTCCGCCCTTAACTTCGAACATTACAAAAGAAAAATTTTTAAAAAATTCTTTGGTGTAGGGATTTTGCTAAATCGAAACTAGAAATTTTTTTTTGGTTGTTATAATTTCAAATGTTCATTGGAGGGGGTTTAAAGTAAAAAATTTGAAAAAAAATTATTTTTGATCATGGCATGTGGAGTGTCATATGAAAGGTGATTTTTTTTTTGTAATGCAAAACAGTTTTTTTTGTAATTTTTGACAGCACAGTTTTCGACTTAGCTATTTTGCTAAATCGAAACCAAACATTTTTTTGGTTGTTATAATTTCAAATGTTCATTGGAGGGGGTTTAAAACAGAAATTTTGAAAAAAAATTATTTTTGAACATGGCAAGTGGGGTGTCATATGAAAGGTGATTTTTTTTGTAATGCAAAACATTTTTTGTTGTAATTTTTTAAATCACAGTTTTTGACTTATTTTAAAAATTGTAAAATTTATTTTTGTCCCCCCACTTATCTACGAACAATACAAAAGAAAAATTTAAAAAAATTCACGGGTGTAGCACTTTTTTTGCATTTCATTTCTATTTTTTTTAAATTATTTTGAAAATAATTTTTTTAAATTTACATATGAAAATGAATGAATTTGACTTCTTGTGAAATACGTAGTGCCTCTTCCTCATTAGTGAAACTCGAGACAAAGTCGTCTACATAATGGCATTCTATTATTTCCTTAACTGCTTTCGGAAACTCGTCCTTGAAATCCAGAGCATTCAAGTTCTTTACAAACTAAGCAAATGAAGGCGAAGACTTAGCTCCAAAAGTCATAGATTCCATTTTGTAAACTTCTATTGGATTGCTCGTAACACCATTTCTCCAAAGAAATGGCATCAGAATCTTCTTTGCGAATCCAAACTTGTGGGAACATTTTGGCAATATCAGCACACACCCCAACCGAACCTTCTCAGAATCAAAAAATAACGGCCAGTAGGGGTTGATACTGCTCTGGACCCTTCAGCGAAGCATCGTTTAATGACATTGCTAACGACTTCGCTGCGGCGTCAAAGACAACTCTAATTTTTCTTGGTTTGTTCGGTTTTACTACGCCAAAATGCGGTAGGTACCATGTGTGTTTCGATACGGAATTTACTTCATTAGTTAACAATCTTCAAGTATATCCTTTGTCAATGAAGGCTTGAATTGCATGGCAGTAACCAATAGCGAATTCTCCATTGTCTTTCTTGGCATCTTGCCATTTCATAACTTTCTGGAAGCTCCGCATCATTACTTTTCCAAAGAAGTAGAGTTTCATAGCTGTATGACAGTTTCTTGGTCGTTGCCTTCATTTGAGTAGGAGCTAGAATATTATCCTTAGACTCAAAATTGGTTTTCTTCATTTCAGTTCCTAGACTATCGTTGTTGAAATAATCTCTAACTATATCTTCCAACTCCTTCACTTGAGTATTGAAGACACTATGGCAGTAGTTTTCATTTCTTGTGTCTGCATCTGCACAAGAACCATAGATAATCCTTACCAGCGGTGTCTTTGCGGCAAATGGTTTGTGATGTCTTCCACTGATGATTTGATATGGTTGGAAGACATGAAGGTTATCCATACCAATTAAAATATCAGGTACAACTTGTTCTTGACTTCGAACTTAGTTGGGTCACGTTCTAACTCTGAACTGGAAGTTCTAAGTTGTCGATTACTCTCACACAATTCATTTGATAGACCTTAACATCTTCAACAGCGGCTGGTATTCTGATATTACATTTTTCGGATTTTTCGGTTATGCTTTTTCCTTTTAGCCATTTGAGTTGGACGGTTAATGGCTCACCAGAAACACTAATTCTATTAGCTGTTTGACGATTTAATAGCGTTAACCTTGCACCTTCGTCGACAAATGCGAATACCTTTATTCTTCCTGTTGGTCTGTACAAATGAACTGGAATCATATTCAGGAGAACTCTCAAGCGACTATCCAGTTTGATGTTAAATTTCAAGACTGAGTTTCAAGCAACAACGGAATCATTAGCTTCTTTGTTCTCGAAAGGTGAGGTGCTGAAGACATTGTTTACGCTAAATCACAAAACAAAAACACAACAACCTACAAAGTAATTCCACTCCATGTAAACGCTACGTCGGTATTTCACATTTAATTCGAATGATAAAATATAGATGTCGCCCATTCAAACAAGGCGGCGAATTGGTCGATGTGTCAAAATAAGAATTAGTGGTTTTTTTTTATTTGTAAATTGTATAAATTGAAGGATTTTAGGAAGATCTTTCTCTTTTCTTCATCAACCATCAAAAAAGCAACATCAACTCGACGACACCAGAAAAGAACGCAAAAAGTTAGGTGTCATTAGGTGTCATTAATTAATCATTAAAAGTTAGGTGTCATTAATTTTCAATGGTTAACCAACAAAAATATGTGTTCATCACAACGTGGAAAAATAATTTGTCAAATCAGTGAAGTTTTATAATCGAAAATTAAAATCAATATCAGTAACTACATTCATTTAGTGAAGTTCTTCTAATAAGTATATCGTCATGCTCGTGATATTGATCCAGTGAAGTGCTTCAAAATTATATACCATCATACTCATCATATTCATTTATTGAAGTATCCAATATTATATATCGTCATACTCGTCATATTCGTTAATTGAAGTTCTTCAAAATTACATACCTTCATAATCGTCATATTCATTTATTGAAGTCTTCAAAATTATATATCGTCATACTCGTCATACTAATTTATTCAAGTCTTCAAAATTATATACCGTCATACTCGTACTACTCAATTATTAAAGTTTTCAGATTATATATCGTCCTGCTCATCATCCAGTGAAGTTCTTCAAATTAGATATCGTCAACTTATCATATTCATCTATTCAAGTCTTCAAATTATATATCGTCCCACTCATAATATTCATCCAGTAAGATTCTTCAACTATATACCGTCAACTCGTCACACCCAGCTGTTTTAAGTCTTCAACTTATATATCGTCCAACTCATAAGATTCATCCAGTAAGATTCTTCAACTATATACCGTCAACTCGTCATATCCTGCTATTTAAGTCGTCAACTTATACATCGTCATTCAACTCATAGATCATTCAACTCATAATATTCATCCAGTAAGATTATTCAACCACATACCGTCAAATCGTCATATCCATCTCTTTGAAGGCTGCAAATTTGATTATTTTATTCCTATCATATCAACTTTGTTGGATCATCAAAAAATTGGACAACCATCCTTCAACCACATCAAATTAAAGATATCACAGTCTTCAAATTAATTTCTCAATATTATATTGGAATTATAAATGTTGAAATTAAAATAATTGAATTAACTTATTTTTTCTTTTATTATATACAGTCCACTTAGTTTTGATTATTAACTATATAATGTCGAACCCAGGGCATTGGCTAATAAGGTGTAGATCCACCAACCGACATTATATGAACAGTCTCTGGTAACACGGCAACATTTAGAGAGGCTTGATTACGGCTGCTCACTTGTTCAACATTATGTAAAAGTTTGTGGTGTTTTTTAGAACAGTTGTCAATATCACACCTCTTCTTACGGTGACATTGGCTCGTGCCATGTCCTCTCATCAAACAACCAAAACAAAGCTTATGACTCTTAACGTGATCCCATTTATCGTTGATAAGCATCTTCTTGAAATCATCGCAATCCGTCAAGGTATGATTTTTGCGACATAGACTGCATTCTCTGGGCATTTTGCTCTACTGCAACTTATACTTGGCTGGATTTTGATTTGGAGATCTTTTTGCTATCCACTGGAAGCAAGAGGTGAATGCGGCTACTTTGGATAACCATTGACTGAAGTCAATGACGCTAGCATACCTTCCCAAAGAGTAAGAGTATTGCACACATTCATACTTCTTAGTATTAAGCAGCTTGTTTACGAGCTCCTCCAAAAGCACAGGGTTTCCTAGATTATGACTACTAACGTAAAATTGAAGGAATGAGATCATATTAGAAACTTAGTTAGAGAATGGGATTATTTGGTTCAAGTTATGTTCATCAAGATCTTGTAATTTTCTTATCTTCTCAAGCTGACATTTAACTATAAGTTCAGGTCTTCCGAATTCAAACGCCAACTTCTTCATAATCTCTCTGACATTTTGAGGATAAATCAACAATCCTTTCGCAGCTTCTCGTGCACGTCCTTTCAGTGCCTCCACCAAACGAAAATTATTTCGACGTCGGTGTACAGGAAAACAGCATTTGACTCACCGTAACTTGCTTCAAAAATTGGCCATTCCTCAGCATTACCAGAAAATTTTGGTAAAGGATGCAATCTTCTCCTTGCTCCTTCTTGAACACCTTGATGTGAATGGCATCACATTTGGGCTATGATACATGGTCCAGGCAGATTTAACGGATTCAACACTGATGGTATCACATTTGATACTATGTTCCAGGATACATTAACGGTTGATTAGCAAATGAGTAAATGCCATAATCAAAACCCACAGGAGGTTGGACATTGCTGTTAATTCCAGAAGCTTGTAGAGTTGCTTGACTAGCAATCGTCATTTGAAAGCAGCTTGCCGAAACTACATTTGTCAGCATCGGCAATGATGCATTCGACTCTTTTGGTATTTTTGACAAAGAAAGGGGTACTATGATTAACAGTTTGACGAATTTGACGTTTGCGTACAGCTTGCTGAGACTCCAGCGGCTAACGACGGCAAAAAAGCTGGATCTGTTGACGTTGAAGACAAATCCGTCACTGATTGAATGCATGTAACTGTGGCGGCTAGACTTGGCACTACTGCTGTGCTAGTTCCTACATTCGGCCAAGCAGTTGGTTCGTCTCTTGTCAACCTCCTCATTTCTGAGATTCTCGTCGTGTTTCATTCATTACCACTTTTATTTCACTGATTTGCGACATCACCAGACACATCTTTCATAAATGTGTCTGGTGCAACGGTGCTAGGCGTTTGGAAATCAGCAGCTCGATTTGCGTCATCCCCCTTGGGCATTGACATCTGTCTGATCATTCTCTTGTAACATTTTCCTTGCCTTAGCTCTCGATCTAATATTCATAAAATAAATTGAATAAATATAATGTCGACCAAATAAAAAAGATTGAATAGAAACGGAGGGAATAAAATCAATTTGAGCTATATAAGGATTTATTCACTAAAATAATAACATCGATTAGTATACAATTTAGAAAATAAAATAATATAGTAATATACCTAATATTAGGTACATTTTCCTCCGTATTTAAAAACTACTATTTCAATCAAATGTCTCATAATTAAATGAGGAAAAAAAGACAAAATTTTAAAACGTGAAAGTCAATGCTAACTTGAAATAAATGAAATTTTGAACAAACTTCTTAACAAATACACCATTTGTTTTTAAATTTAATTTTATTATGAACACTAGTCTGCACAACATGGCGATTATATTTGTTTCCAAGCTTTTTCCAACTCCTCTTACTCCAGTCCCTGGCTATTGAGTTCATGTTATATATCACATACCACTATAGCAATAACTGTGAGATGTCGCTGGCAAAAATAATATATTGGGAATGCTTGCGGTTGAACTGTATTCAATCAACGGTAGTACCCTAGCGCTTTGGGAATTCCTTAACAGACACGCTATTAGTTGATAGAAAAACACGCTTTTGTATAACACTATATCTATAGGTTTTCATCCTTGAGAAAAATATTGCATCACATGGTCAAGGAATATGCTAATTACCGGAATTATTGTGAACCCTATTTTAATTTGTGCAAATTTTTCTAAAAAATAAAAAAAATAATTAACAAAAATTAACTAAAACAATCAAAACAACAGTTTAGAACTTAATGTAAATTTATGAGATACATAGATACATTACAATTTTTTATATATAAAGGAAAGGGGTGTGCAGGAGGTCTGGTTTGGCCTAAGCTGGTCAAAATTGCAAATCCAGCCCTGATCAAAATTCAACAGAGATAGAAAAGCGATGGTAAAAGGTGATTGTATCTTGTAATCGATTTTGTATCTAGATAATTTCTTTAGGTTACCTTAAATTGTAGTCAAAACCCTAGATTTTAGACTACAAAGAGTAGTTGACGTATTTATTATCTGCACACTCTGCAAAAATATGACTGATTATTTGATGATGTGATTTTTTGAAGTTTTTATAATTTGAATATATCTTGCTACTGTATCTAATTTATTTTTTTGTTTTCAGATAATGAAATAATCATAAATTTAATACGATAAATATTTTTCAACTTCTGTGCTTCATAAACATGTCGAAATATCAGTTTTTTTCTTTAATTTTAAATTAATGAATTGAAGATTCTAATTAAACAATAATTCAATCAACTTGAAAGTTTAAACTATTGAAAATCAAATACGAATTTCTAATATACTTCATTCACATTTAATTTGAATTTTTATCAAACTTTTAAAATCATTAATAAAAATTATTCTGTAAAAAAAAATTTACTGTTCAAATTAAACCGTGAAACAAACTAATATCTTTATTGTTATTCCATAAGAACAACCAATTTTTTCTTCAGTAATCTTTCGATTTTTCTTCCGTAGAAAAAGATCATTAATCAAATTTATTTCACTTCTGGTACTTGTAGTGTTAATGTAATTTTTTTTGTCTCATGAACATTTTTTGTTGTGCTGTAATTCATTCAAAAACAAAAACTTCTTTAAATCAATTCATGCTTCTTTGTTCCTCGATTTAAACACCTGTTTTCTCAACCCTTTCAAATGAATTGTAATTAATCAATGAAGGACTATTAATCAATCCTATTTGATAATTTGATTACTAATAAGTTTAATTTTTTGTGATATACATTTCATCAGAATATAACAACTATGGCAAGTGAAGTGTGTGCAACCATTTATGAAAATATGATTAAATTAGATGATCAAAAATGCATTTTTGAACATAAAAGTTTAAATAAAATCAATAACTTATATCAATATATTATTATTGTTAATAATATCCGCAAAACAGTCTCATTTTTGTTTACAGATTTATAATGCATTTTGAACGTAAACGTGTGGTTATGTTCGGGACGAAAAATGTTTTGAACCATCCTGATTTCAAATCAGTATTATAAGATAAGTGGATGTCTGTGATTATTAAACTCCTTTCCTCGGCTCCATGAACCTTCGTAATAGAAAGAAATTGTTTAATAAGCCAACAAATTTGTTTGTGATTTGAAATTGGTAAGTTCATTCAAAGGATGAGAGATCAAACATTTCTTTGACAACTGCAACAAGTGTGGGGGAAAGGTGAGAACCCTGAGAGATCGAACAACTGTTTATTTAAACTTCAATAATTAAAATTTCAATAAGTTCTAGTCCATGATATTGGTATTAAGAGCTTATGCCAAATTAATTAAGGCTCTGCAGCGCACTTCCGATTCGTCACTTTCCAAACAAATTTTGTTTTTGCATTTTTATCAATGATTTTATCAACTCTATAACCGGATCCGGACCCGGAGCTAGAGTGGCAAAATAATAGGAGGCTTCTCTGTGACTTGAAAGGACTTCACTTGCTTGCTTAAAATGTTTTGATACATTTGATTCGGTTTGACTTTTTGCATGTGCATCATTTTACGTAAAAGTGCTATACGAGATCTATTGCTTCAACCAAACGAACGCTTGCCAGTATGTAATTAGAGAGTTTTATATGTTTTCGTTTGTGATGACCCTAGTAGGGTAAAATTATATTTCATTAGGTAATATCAGCATGTTTGTGGGTGTGGATACGCTAAACTACATTGAAATCAATAAATACACTGAAAAATTATGTTTGTGTAGATAGCAAAAAATTTCATAGATTGCATACCATGTTTTGTTAGACTCAGTCTTATTATTCATGATGGGATAAATTTCCATCGGATTGGTGTTATATCACAACTAATTCATTGAATTAATTTTAATGAATTACAAATTCTTTTTATAAAAACACAATTACTTCGGTCTGAAAGACTTAAGTATTACAGTCTCGAGCTAAAAGGGAACATTACTCCCATGTTTTAGCATTTCTCGACATTTAATCTAGAAACACAACACGGGCGAAATCGTCCGACGACGACGTTAGTAACATTAGAATACACAGGATACATACATTTCAAACACAACTACAGCGATAAACGTTAAAGTTTTTTTCGTCGGAGAAAATTTAGATTCTATTTCTAATTTATCGTCGGCGATGATTATTGCCAGATATGAATTTTATTTTTATTTGGCTGCAAGGGTAATGTTATTGTTACAGTGCCGCCAACTGAAAAATATGATTTTCTGATTTCGCGTTTCTGAGGTTGTAATCGTTTTGTTTTGAGTTGTCAACTGAATTTTCAGTTTATGTTCAAAGTTCGGTTTTATTCATTTATATATTTTCATAATTTGTATGATGTATTTTATTTTTAAAATTAGTTATTAGTAGAAAAATTATTATTATTATTAGTTATTTTTAAAATTGAAATTTGTGAAATTCATTTTGATAAAGAACAAAGTATTTTAGTTTATGCAATTTTATTTTTGACAGCTTTTCACGCTGACGCCTTTGTTGTGGTTGCAACAGCGAAATTGTAGACGTTTTTTTTATCGTCCGACGTTATCGTCCGTGTTGTGTTTCTACCTTTAAGGTCATAACGATAGCAAAACCACAAAACAAAAAAATGTCCGCCGGGAAATCTCCCATTTTACACAAAAAATTTCAACTAAAAATTTATTGCACCAAAGCGATTTAAGCAAAATTTTACTAACAAATTAAAATATATTAAAAAAATGTCAAAATTGAAGCTTACATTAATGTTTTCTTCCAAATCAAGTGTATATTTTTTTGTTGCTCTTCAATTACCAACATCGAAAATCAAAAATATGATTTGTGCTTTGACTGTATCTCTTGCCTTACATTTTGTTCGACCTTAACGGTTCTGCTTAACTTTTCATTATCAGACATTTCCTTTCCTTTTCCATACAATCCATATCCAATCACACTCGACTTTGATAATTGGCTGTTTAATATCTGATTTAAATTTACAAAAGTCAGACAAGTGCGAATAAAATTCGCTCGTCAAGGGTTCCGTGAATGTAAAGAAAACAATATCAAAATAATTTACATAAAGTTGAGTTGTAAAGAGTTTATATTGCCAGACCATAGACACATAAAAACTAAATGGTTCATCGTAAATATCAATAGTTAATGTCAATCTCATCTAAATTGATCGAAATGATATAAAAAATATTACTTTAGGTTAAATGATATCCATAGCTATTTATGGTAGCTAAGGAACGACATAATTCTGTTAAACAACGACGAAATTTAGGGGTTTACAATAATTCAAAAACTGTGCATCGCAAGATTCTAAAATAATTGTAATGTTTCTTAATTTTGGTGTTCTTTCAAATGACACTCATGCGAGCCAAAAAACCTTTTTTTCACGATTCCCCACTCCTATCCCCTAAACACGTAGAATTAAAACTACTTGAGGCTTCGCTATATTTTTCGTTAAGGGTTTATCAAATTTCCTATCTCTATGAATTTTTTCAAATTTTTCTGTCAATCAACGAAGAAACGTATAGGGGGGGGGGGGGCAACTTTTTGTTGCACTTTTTTGAGAATAATTCAAAAACGGTGCATCGCAAAATTCTAAAAAAAATGTATTGTTTTTTAATTTTGGTGTTCTATCAAATGACATCCAACTCATGTGGGTCAAAAAACA